>QEWY01000046.1:531979-556095 GCA_006503575.1 Baylisascaris schroederi | reverse complement strand
CTTAGGCTTAGGCTTAGGCTTGGGCTTAGGCTAAGGTTGAAGCTTAGGGCTACGTTTAATTCTTCATTTAGGGCTTGAGCTTAGGCTGCGCATAAGCATAAGCCTTAAGAATATAGCCTAAGCCTAAGCCTTAGCCCAAGGCCAATTCTAAGAAAAGGTGCTGAGCCTGGGCTTAAGCCCAGGGCTAATCCGTAGTCTAATGCTAAGCCTTAGGTTAAGGCTTAGCCTGGGGTCTAGTCTAAGCCTAAGCCTTAAGCCCGATGCAGAACTTACTGAAAGTCTATGAAGCATTACTGAAAGATTATCAGAACTAGTGAAACGTTGTGATCATCACTGGAAAATTTGGAAGCATGACGATGGAGATACGTGGAGGTGATGCGCTGGCATAGATAGTTGACCAATGTATGGATCTCTTTCCTCCAAAAGCAAACGGCTCCTTATTCAAAGCCATCTATGGACAATACTATCAGTAGAAAATAAAAACGATGAGGAGGTGAAAGATAGCTGTAAGCTATCAAGTTCGGAAATTGATTAACCTACTCAATTCAATACTACGATTTGATATCGACTGATGAAGGGTACCGCTCCTCAATGTAGGTGGTAATTTTATGCAAATATTCGCGATAAACTTTTGCATAAAATCATAACTGTTTACTATCTAACATAACAAAATCCAACTTCAATCCTCTGTAATACTTTCCCGTCATCCAACAAATGATGTAAATTTCAATAATCATCAAAATATTTTTGAAGTTCGTAGTTAGTTGACAAATTCAAGTTAATGAACAAAAAATAGTTGATGGTGTTTAACTTCTATGCTCGTCAAACATCCTACCTTGTTTACAAAACATAATAAGAGTATTAGCACCGACGATAAAATTTCACTATACAGCTTGTACTATTGTTCAAAAATTGTGCACTTTGTTTCCGTTTTCCCTTATCCCCATCTCTCCTCTAAAGGCGTTTAATTTGTCACGAAAAACTTTCATAATTCAGTTAGAAAAAAAAAAACAAAAAACAATTGAGCTGAAGAAATTCATAGTCGGAAGAATTCTAACAAAATGAGCAATCTATTTGCTTTGGGGCTTCGCTTTCACCTCTAAGCCTTTAGCGATAAGTGCATATTGTGATCAATCATTTATGTAACAGTATCAGAATGAGATGAGCAAATGCAACTTAATCTAGGTTGAGCTTTTTTTTTCGAAATTTTCCAAATGCTTCAGAAATAAAAGACTCAAAAATGAGCTGGGTGAATGATGGATAGTGATGAAATGTATGAATGGATTTGCGGATTGGTCTAGCAGCCAGATGCAGATTATTAGACTATACAAGATTACGTCATTTCTCAAGACCAATGAGAACGGACAAAATGATTAATGTGGATAGTAAAAAAATTATATTACAAGCTAATGTTACTTATGTATTCATTGTTGAACTAGTCTTCGCCTTTTTAAATAGCTATTTGCAAGTTTTTGTTGCGTTAGGAGCAGATGAAATCTATGCAAAGGTGTCTCTCGAATTTTGTAATTTGATTAATCAGTTAGGAGGTGTAAAGTGGTGGCTGTGAGCGATCTGATCTCCTCAATGTTTGTTTCCAAATTCTACTTTGCTTCGAATGACCACCTTCTAGATAATTTAGCATAGATAATTGACCAATGTAGGGATCTCTTTCCTCCAAAAGCAAACGGCTCTTCATTCAAAGCCATCTGTGGACAATACTATCAGTAGAAAATAAAAACGATGAGGAAGTGAAAGATCTTCATCATACATTTTTTTTAAATACTTGTAAGCTATCAAGTTCGGAAATTGATTAACCTACTCAATTCAATACTACGATTTGATATCGACTGATGAAGGGTACCGCTCCTCAATGTAGGTGAGGATTTTATGCAAATATTCGCGATAAACTTTTGCATAAAATCATAACTGTTTACTATCTAACATAACAAAATCCAACTTCAATCCTCTGTAATATCTTCCCGTCATCCAACAAATCACTGCTATCAATGTTCTGATTATATATTTTTGCCTGCGCCTTCAATTAGTGGTTCATATTGGCTGCTACAATTCAATGACACATTCTAGGGTTTCAGGTTGTATGTGAAAATCATCACTTACTTCGGTAAAATTTAAAGGAAATCAATAAACTATCAGCGAAATTTATGAAATAGCAAACCCTATATCCTATGCCTACAAGTCACCAACATTTTATTATAAAATCTAAAATATAATAAAAATTGCGCTTCAAAATTCGAGACAACATTTTTCAGCCACGATCTGCAAACTCGGTCTCGAAAAGTCTGGCGTTCGCTTTGCATAATCTGTTTCCGGTGAAGAGATACCTTGATTACGATTTTTTCCTAGTTGTTTTGATGTTTTTTGAACGCGTCAGCAAAAGCATTAGCAGCATATATCTGTGTATATATGTAGGTATGTCTGTACGCCTAACCATACCGTTAGCGAATACCACAGACCGGAAGAAAATTCATTGATAAAATGACTATCGAGTGCATATTGCAAAGTCTAAAGTGTATTTGGGGCTATATTATAAAACGGCAAATTTGTCCCATGAGTCAATCCAATTTTTTCCTCCGAAATTTTACATTCATTGGCTGCCCGCCCTGCCTCATCCATATTTCTAGATCTCCCAAGTAAACCTTTCAATATGAGGATTCTTTCCTATGGCGCATTCATGAGATAACCTGCCGAAGAGACACGCTTCGAATTGAGAAATGAAATGAGAATATAGAATCACTATGAGACATTAGAATCTTAGCTTCACTTGTCGCAATGCTCGGTGAACAATGGATGACCATAGCCCTTGCTCCATTCTACTCCATCGTTGCATTCATAGCACCCAACACCTAGGTCCCCTGTAAGGTCAACTCTCTTTGGCTGCTCTGGTCGTCCATATCCCCTTGAGCGTGATACTTGTACCTGTGTTGCCTCGCAATTTAATCGATTGCAACCCAACAGAGGGTGCAGATCCTCAAGTAGTCCTGGACGACTAGATTAGCCGATGGGAGATGACCCTCAGACCTCATAAATGTTTCTATCGCCACAGACCATTGTTACGTATGTCATATTTCGCTTCACCTTTGACAGCTCATCCCAACAAAAATGAGCACAAAATGGGAAAATGCCTATCAGTAGTGTTTCAACTCTTCTAGTCCGCGCTCATCGGCTAAAACCGTCCCCTTTCCCCTCTCCGAACAGCTATTTTCAGAAACATTTTGAAATTTGCGCTCCTACTTTTAGTTACTACTCTGGAATTGGTTGATTGATGTTGGAACAAAAATTAAAAAAATTCTTCGTAGTATCAAATGTAAGGTTAAAAAAAATTGCTCGATGCGAAACACTCAACAACAACAACAACAATGAATAATTGCATTTCATTTTGTTGAACAAAAAAAAAAACAAAGGAAGAGGACACGAGCAGAGAACAAAAATCGAAACATGGTGGAGGAAAATTTTCAAGTCGAAAACAAAATCGTACACGATGAATACGTGCACAATGCGAGGCAAACCACTCGAGATTACTATTATACCTGAAAGACAGCCCCAAGTAATCATTTAAAATACCAGTCACCGCCCTCAAGCACCCCTCTACTTCCCTCCTCCTTCCCCTATCAAGTTGTCCTTCCATTGTTCCATACCAGCAACAAATAGTCCAGGTTCCTTTTCTTTCCCCGCATTCACGTATCTATGATATTCAATCTGGTGACAACTTAAACATCCTGATACTCACTAAAGGCAAAAACTCACTTCGAAAACGCCCCAACACTTTCTTTCGTCACTATCGTGAATTTGAGGAAAGGACTGATGAAGAAAAAAACTCTGATTCTCTGATTTCAGCTAAGAAATTCCGACTTTAGATATTCAAAAGCCAATTAAGCAAATGCCTTAAAACGCGATAATTTGGGCTTCACAGATATTTCAACCCTAAAACTCATAGCATCACAGTACGAGAATGTCCACCTTTAGCAAAATCTTCTCTTCCTTTACCATCCCCCCAACCACTTACAGCAGGCGAGATAGAACAATGACTTCATGGAAGGCAACAACGTAATGAAATGTTAGTTGGAGAATGTTTACGGAATAAATAAAATGAGAATTTATGAATGAATAAAATTTAAACTGGAAAATTTATGAGAACCATAGATATCATGAAATTTAAGAGAAAAAGAAACCTGGGGAAGGCGTCCAACTCATTGAAACAGCGACCACAAAACGTGAACAGCGCAACCACCAAACGTGAACAACGCAACCATTAAACGTTAACATCGCGAACCATCAATGACCCCACCGGTAAATGAAGCGTTCTTTTATAGGCGAGATATGTGAATAGAAACTCCCTCAAGTAATTCGTGGAAAAAAACGAAGTAGATTGGTAGATTTTACATTCTGATCGGCGCTTCTAAACATCTAGACACTTACTTCGGGGCATCAGTTAGAAAAAAAAAAGGTTTTCATTGTACCCACAAGCAATGCACGTCTATCTGGTATGCGCTTACAGTTTTAGTCTACTGGGGCAATCAAAAAGAAATAAAATCATAATGTAAACAACGAGAGGTACACGCCTCGAGTATCATTAGATCTGTCAATCGTCAACCTTTACATCACACAAGTATAAATGTGCTCAATTGAACAAAGAACTTCGTAAATCCGAACACAAAATTTTTTTGTGCCATAACTGTGCTGTTGAACGTATCGGCAGATCAAACGATACATAAACGCTGAGATTTACTCCTGCGAGCGATAAAATAAGAATTCAGCAATATGGCAAACGATTGAGATAAACACCTTACGTCGCATCTGCATCTTTTAATACTGCATAAATGAAAGATCACGATTACGCCTTTAAATCAAAATCACTACAACTGTAATGGATAACCTAGAAAGCACATAGTATACGTCGACATGTTCTAACAATACTCGACTTTTGCAAAGAAAAACCATAGAGTGAAACTTTAATGTTAAATTATTATTTTTCCTTCACAATGTGTTTTTCAGATTTTCAATGAATGCAGAACGACGTTCAAGGTATTCTCAATTCGTTGCTAACTTAAGTATGCTACCTGCTCGAATTATCATATACCCACCCGTGTGTATTAAAGAGGAAGCAAATAAAACACATCAACGTAAACATATGAACATATTATAAATGCGGAGTTATAGCAGTTGTAAAGCGCATCTCATCTTTTACTCAATGATTGCTAAACTCATTGCAAAAAAGTAGTATTAGCTGATATTTTAGTTGATGAATTATGACGGAAAAAGTACATCAACCTATATCATGCGTCTCATTTTGACGTATTTTTGAACTCATAAATATGTTCAACTATACCTTTTCAAAACTCAAAATTTACCTGTTCCCACCCGTACAGAGTTTAAATGATGTCAACTCCACTTTAAATACTATAACCATACCACTGTTACAAATAAAGAACACAAAATTTTTCACTTTGAAATACCTATCGACTATCAGGAACACAACTGCCGCTATTGAGGTGGACGTCATTACCCTATAATTAAATTCCATTTTAAGCCGCACGTAAATATTGCTTATAGAGGTGCTAGTTGAATGATCAATCATACAGCCACGTCCATTCAAACCATCTGCTGATTTTGAATGAGACTGACTTTTCCGGAAACCTTCTAGTCCTTTTTTTCCGCCCACTTTTTTGATGTTTCAGCCACCCATTTTCCGGACCTGTAAGTTTGAGCTTCATCGATTTCTCTCCTCAGGGTATATAAACTCAACAGTTCAATTTTCACACAGTTCTAATGCTTTAAAAACCGGGAGAACAAATTATGTGGCAGCCTTTAGTCGAGTAATAAAATAAACCAACGAAACAAAAGTATGAGAAACAAAACAATCCATACACTTTATGTTCCACACGACTCTCAATGGGGGGCAATGCACAGCATGAGAAGATAAAAAATAATAAGAAGTAAAAAAATTAATTATAGAAGGAAATTGAATAAAAAATGAGCAACAAGTACATAACAATAGACAGAACTAAAAAAAGATCATTTAAGAATAAAAATTTTCATCGATTCACAGCAGTCGATTTTTTATGTGCCGAACATCCAATATTATCACCTGGAAAAAGCTTCTATAAGCCAGAAAAAGACATAAAGGCTTCAAGAACAAGGAAGAGTACTGAAACCAATCCTTCACGCTTCGGTATAGGGATCAGAAACGAACAACCTTCGGAAAAGAATGTAACATAAAGGAAAGAAGATGACCAAGGGGAAAGATCTAGGTTACGCGTCTTTTTACCTCAAGTGGAAGCACACAACGATATCAACCTCTTCGCCTGTCCGTCGTGTGTGTACATATATCTACTTGACAGGTTTGCTAACTTTCGTCACTAAGCTTAGCAGCTGTTAAGAGTGCTAGAAATTCAGCATGAATAATCTCCAGCCTTCAGCAACATCATATATGCAAATTCAGCCTCAGCAACCCACCAGATACTAATAGATGGTAGACCGCATAATTTCTAATATTGAGTTGAAAATATATTGACCGGATTTGGAAAGTCTCATATTTTGTACTGACTCAATAGCATACCATCTCCCTAAACTCATTACATAAATGTTTATAAATTGTGAGGATGAATAACTGTAGGCATTTTCTCTATTCGAAACTTGAGTCAGTTAGTGACAGTAATTGATCAATATATATCCCCTCATAATTGTTTATTTTTCGACAACAGTGTCATAATATTTCGGATCACTAAACAATACACCACACCAATTTACTCCCCTCCTCCCCCTCATTCGGAGCATTTTTCAGTCAATTCCTTTTTGGATTGAACAACGATCTCGGATCGTTGATGAAAGATGCTTTGAGCTCCATGCTAAGCTCATGCGCATTCTCCACTGTTAAAAAGAAATCGCTAATTATAGAATACTGTTTCGAATGTAATGTCAAAAGATTAAAGACCAAGACTTACCGTCCCATCACTAGCCGATGCGCCAACTTTGTCTCCACGTGAATTCCATCCGACCTCGAAAATGCCTCCATCGTTCAGGCTTCCCGTATAGCTTTGAATTAATTTGCCCGACTGTAAAATGGAAAAGCATTCAGCGATATTTCATAATTCTGCCTAAATTTACAACATATGTCGTATGAGGTAGTGAAATGGATATGACTGCTAAACGTAACGATCGAGTTTGATCCCCTCTACTGCAAACAAATAAAAACTATTAACTTTAAAACCCTCAACAGTAATAGTTTTTTTGGTTTCAGTAAAATGCATCACCGATAACAATGCTAAGTGAGATGCTAAGTGAATGTATTCTGAAAAATAGAAGTTATAAAATGAAATCAAGTCTAAACGGATTCTCTGCTTGTATTTTCTGCTCTCGTTTTGCTCACCATTAAGTGACCAGCAAATGCTATTATCCTTTTCTACCCATAAAAATCAATTTCAGTAAAATGCATCACCGATAACAATGCTAAGTGAGATGCTAAGTGAATGTATTCTGAAAAATAGAAGTTATAAAATGAAATCAAGTCTAAACGGATTCTCTGCTTGTATTTTCTGCTCTCGTTTTGCTCACCATTAAGTGACCAGCAAATGCTATTATCCTTTTCTACCCATAAAAATCAATTATGTTGAAATTATAATTTGTTGGGCAAACGGAATGGCTCATTCAAATGGATTATGCTGAAGATTACGTATTGCGTAGACGGCATAGACTAAAGAATGAGGTCACTCTCGCATCATAGGCCAAATCAATGAGCATGAAATGTGTTAAAGATATAAAAATATCGGCAAAAGGCATAGAAAAATGCAGCACATACCAGCACATCCCAGATATAAACAGAACGGTCGAACGATCCAGATGCCACATACTTGCCGTCCGGGGAGAAGCCTACCGAATAGACCGGCTCAGTGTGCTTCGTTAGGGTACGAAGGCACTGCCCGCGATCGACGTCCCACAATCGTACCGTGTGATCGAATGACGCACTGAAAATTGAAAATAAATAAATTGTCTAAGAAATCATCGAAACGGTTCAACTTAAACCTCAGAGTTGCAATACTGAATACAAACATAAAGAAATCAAAACTACAAAAAACTCCGGATATTGGCACAGTGCAAACATATTACCTAGCAAGTGTATAACCGATCGGTGACCATCGAATCGTATAGATCTCTTTATTGTGCGCCATAAGATCATGTATTGCAGTATCACTGTTCATCGACCAAACCTGTAATTGATTATTTGCTATTACCTTATGAGTCACACAACCATTATATTTCAATCGATAGAGCATCAAAAATGCAGAATGATATCTAAACGTTATGCAGTTCCCAAAATCTTCGAACAGATGATGACCTTTTTATATGATCGTTGCAGCTCACTTTCTGAGCATCACAGTTTCTGAATAGAAAGGATTACGCTCAAACAAACATCGTTCCTTGGATGGAAGGTGGGTATGAATATCCAAAAACCTGTTAAGAACTGTGAACTCCTATTTCACATATTTAATACTTTCAAGCAACAATTCGCTACATAAATAAGTGCGATACGATTAAACGATACTGTTGGCAGAATAGAAAGCAGCTATTGGTCAACTCTATACGCAGCTGGCATTGCCTTTAACGCAGCTCATTTATGGATGCAAGGATTGGTAACTCTAGAAAAGAATGCATACGTGCAATATATCAGGTGTTTCGGATATGCAAACATATACATCGTCGTCGTTTTAAAGCCGACCTTTCCTTCTTCCCTTTTCATGAAATTACATGAATGGCATTTCTATGTGAGAAGCAGGTATGCATCGACATTCTGGTTATTTGAAAGGAAACATTTTAATTGGAAACGGCTGCCGCAAAAAGTGTCGCTAACAGAAAACTTTATGAAACAGTAGGCAATTCTCAGGAGTAGAAAAAATCCAGCCTAAAAATATATGAGCGATGACAATTCATTTAATTCTTATTCTTTTTTTGCATATCAATGGCATCGAAAAGGAAAAAAAAAACATCAAAACAAACCTTAAGCGTCATATCATCGGAACATGAAGCGAGCAATCGCGAATGCGAATCATATTTAACGGCGTTCACCTCATTTGTATGACCCTGAAATTGAATTAATCTCTAAGTGTGTGTTAAAATGCAATTATTGGCATGTAACATCTGAATATTAGAAATATTGAAGTTTTTTTTTTTGATGTGTTGCAATAACTGAAGTATTTAACTTCCATTCCACCTGTATATCAATTTCCAATTTCTGGGAATTTTTATTCCATTCGTGAAGTGCAAATTTACAGCAAGCTACAACAATCCTGCAGTGTGCAATCGTTCTCACTTCGCCGTAAAAGTGTTTCGATTTCCGGTTATTGAAGCATCCCCACACTCGTTCAAAGATATATATCAGTGTTACTTACTTTCAAATACTTCCGCTTTCCCCCTTTGTTTCGAATAATCCAAACAATTCGAAAAATCTGACTGATTCTGCAATGTGAACATAATTCAACGAAAATGAGGATTATATTTCACTGATCAAATTGCGTCTTCCAAAAGCATTGATTAAAATTCACTGCTATTAGTTGCATAGCATAATCTGTTGAAAACAGACCGTAGGCGGTGAGCAAGGGGATGGCGGGAAAATGAGAAAAGGGATGTAAGGGGAACGACAATGAGCTAATGCTTTCGAGTCGTTGCATTTGGATGACAATGTAACAACAGCTATTACCATCGAAATTTTATTCCCAGCTAATGCAATTATTCAGTTACCTTCCTGATAATAGAACAGGGAGTAAAACTAGTGCTAAGATGTGCTTTTATTTCGTCCCAGAAAGTGTCATTAAAAATTTGAGAAAAGGTTGCATTATTTTCGAATAAAGAGGCCTCGGAGGACTATATCATTCACTCATAATCCATGAAGGTAAATATCACTTCGCAAAGACTAGAAATACTTACTTGAAATGTTTTAAGGGGTTTCTCACAACCAAGTCGGCACACATGAATGCACATATCGGTACTGCATGATGCGAACATATCATCGGCCATCCAGTCGACGTCTAATGCAGAGCTTGTATGGAATTGGAAAACTTGCATCTGCACACCTTTTATCGGATCCCATACGATTGTCGTCTGAAATTGAATTATTGCTTATGAAAGCAAAACCTCCTCCCTTCCCCCCCCCCCCCCCCCCCCCCCCCACCCCCCCCTTCTCCTAGAGAAAAAAAAACAAGTCCTGCTACTTGTTAGGGAAGCTATTTTTAGGAAATGTATTAATACTCTAGAGCCAAGCGGAATCTAACTTTGTGACGACTGTGTGTGGTGACCGCGACCCCTTAGAATTGAGGGAACTGAGATAGTGGAAGACTGAACACCCTCTCCCTCCCCCGAGGCAATTCACATCTGGACACTCTTGCGACTCCCCCCATTCGTTCTCTAACCGCTAAAAAATTTTTAAAAACACAACGGAACAATGCAATCACATTGCACAACAAGATCCAGCAACCACATTGACGACAGTTTGGGAAGCAAAAAAAAAAACTTCGGCATGAGTGAAGAGAGAGAAAGATTAGCAAAAGAAAGTACCTTGTCGACTCCTGCACTGAGAATCTTGTCACCACGTTGGTTCCATTTCAATGCGAATATTGGTCCTTTATGTGCACCTAATGTATAACGCAATCGACCTGAAATTTATCCTCTTTATATAGACTAACGTATTGATTACATGCTGCTTACAATTAACATCCACAGGAAGATAAATCAAATATTTCTATAAAAGTCTGGCAAAATGGACCAGGATTGTTTTCTCCATCCCTTCTTCCTATTCGATGAGAAAAAAAGAGAACATTTTCTTCAATAAAATTATTAACAGCTTTTCAATGCAGCATAAAAAATAGCACAAAATAAATATAATGATAAACAAACCATCAGTAGCCCAAACTCGTGCATACCCGTCATAACAACCAGTCGCCAATAGATCACCGGTGCACTGCAAATAATTCATACCATAGCCATTCGATGCTATTTCTCTACCACTAAAACATTCTTAAAATCGTCTCCTTAAACTCTTCCTCTGTGTCCCATTAAAAACAACATGTAAATGTTGGTTGCTAATTTGTTCAATTGCAAATAACAAAAATAATAACATCTAAGTGCAATACTTAGGAAAACGTACCAACTCTATTATTTCCATATTTCCATAGTGTTCACCTTTCGCCTTTACTAGCTTAGGCTAGTTAAGAGGCATTCTTACAGGTAGATTACAAGTAATGATCAACTATAAGAAAACTTCCTGTGCTAAGAAAATCTCCACAGAAACAATGACCTATAATTAATATTACGAGGAAAGTGACTAATTAAAAAGTAAAACAATATGAATTGATAGCAATAAAATAATAGCTAACATTCCAGTCGAGTGAAGTAACGTCTTTATTAGGAGGTGGGATAGTTTTATCGTCCTTTTGAATGCAATGTTTTAGCACCAATGAGCTCTCCTCTATACTTTGCGATGATGTGCTCGCCAATTCTGAGCCCGTTGCGTTCCAAATGCGAGCTGTACTGTCTCCAGACCTTAAAACAAATATTCGTCGAAAACTTTTTATATAAATATTCCAATGTGATCACTGTTGAGAAAATATTCGCATATAGACATAACAAAAAACATTTTGTGAAAGAAAAATTAAATTGTCACGTTTCCAAATGTCAAAAAATAAAAAATTCGAAATACACCTTCAAAAATAAAAGAAAATCGTTTTTTCTTCGATAAGAAAGAGAAAAGATCAAATTCAATCAATAAAAGAATACATAAAATATTGGTCGACATTGAAAAAATGTTGGTTGGAAGTGACTCGACTGATGTGAAAGTGTAAAGCATATTTATTGAGCCCATCAAGAGCTGAGCGAGCAAGTCCCGCTATAGGACGTCACTAAGTTAATTATGCAAATAGCGTCGAAAAAGAAAACGCGTTAAAATGGAAAATAAACTTTTTCACATTTTTGTGCGAATATCTGTTCAGTGAATTATGGCGGAAAGATTTTAAGAATGTCAACGTATAATGAATATTCGTGAGCGCAATCCCCTACCTTCGCCTCATCTGCCAGCATCAATTCGAGGCGTTCGTGCGGAGGGTGAGGGGGGGGAGAGGCGGGGGCCCGGGAGTGGAGGGAGGGAAGGAGGGAGAAGGAGGGAAGAAGGAAAAATGGACTGCGCACGCGTCACTACGAAAGAAATAAAAAAACGAAAAATGACATACCCGGATGCAATGAGATCGTTCTTCGGGTTCCATGTGCAAATGAATACTTCACTTTCATGTCCCTTTAAGTACCGTACCTGCAATAATCTACCTATTTCAATTTTTTCATATCCATGACATGTATTATATTTCGTTAAAATAGCCCTCCCTCTTCTTTAAAATCCAAAATCGTCCACTAAACTCAAAATCCCCTGCTACCCTTATTAGTATTTCCTAAAAGACGACAAAAGCAGCAGCTGAAAAAAGCTGACATCTACTGCAGCTGACATTTTGCTTCACAATCTCTTATATGCCATAAATACTTTCTAAACCATCAACGAAAATATCATAATTGACGTCAGCATTTACAAGTATTGCGACGTCAGTTGCAAGTATAAGTATGTAGATACAGTAATAATGATACTATATCTGCATATTGTCATCTCGATATTCAACTTGCCGACTTCCTTACTGAATCATTCATGATGTACATTCAAACATTATTAGGTTGATGCAAATAGAAAAAAGAAGCAAGATCTGATCTTACTGCTGCAAAACAAACAAACAAACAAACAGGCAAACAATAAGCGTTCAACTTCCTTTTCGCAGACATAAGAATCCCTGTCCCCTTCCTCCACCTTCCCTTCCTTCCTATCCGAACATTCCTTAGAGGCAGGGTAGTTACATTTCTTGCAAATTTTAGATACCAACTGGTTATTTCATTGGTGAATAATTTCCAAAAGAAGAGCTACAAAACTAGCCACTGAATTTGTTTATAATTTTGTCGATTAGAAGAAAATACATTTAGAAGAAGAAAATATCGTCCCACCAAGGAAAAAATAAAAAAAAAACAAAGAACAATGATGGTTTCAAAGCAGTCAGCATAAAAATCAATAAATGTGAGCGAAAAAATAAAATATTCAACTCATAATTGATAATGATAAATATCAGATTGATAATTGATAAGTACCTTATCTCGGCTGATTTCATACGGTCGATTCTCAATTTGAATACTTGATAATGTGCTATTGCCATTATTTAAATGCGTCACCCCAACTCCATCAACCTCCATTGGAGCTCCATTCACCGTCCTAAAAAATAACATCCAGTAAGTGAAAGTCCACTTGAAAAAAATCCGAAAAAATTTGGCGATCAAAACCTTGCGAAATTTGCAAGTCGAATATGATAAACACAGTGATTTCATAAAGAAGAACTGGAGATCAAACTCAATCACAGTAACCTGATACAATGAAAACCATCCTTGATAAGCAAATCTACTAAGCCAAACACTGATTTCGTTTAGCAGCGCACTGAATCGAAGAAATCATATATCACCTCACAATGGAAGTAGGTCATATAGAAGTAAAAACGGATCAAATTTTGCTTGTTTAATTCCTTCGCATAGGTTGCCGTTCTCGAACTTTAAAGAAGAATTATGGAATTTGCGCATTCTTTGTATTCTGTGATCGATTCACCTCAACATGAATCAATCCGCTCGGATGTCTACATAGGAGAAGTCATCTGCCACTAAAAAACTTCACAACAAATTTATATTAAAATAAATAAGACGAAGGAAAAATAATGTGCGATCGAGATCTATTAATAGTAAGTTGCGGTTGCTTCAAAACCTTGCACACTAAAAGCAATCGTTGTCTTTTTCGTTAGAAAATAGGAATACACACAAGCTAGCTTTTCTACGGGATAACCTCATGCAAAAAATATTAATTTCTAGTCAGCATCCGATCATATGCCGATGAAAATAAATTAGCTAATAATCCATAATTCATAAATAAATAAGCCGATCACAGTAGCAAGTGGCGCAAAAAATGCTCTTTTCAGCGTACAGATCAAAATTCATTGACTTCCATCATTATGACCTCTATACTTCGACAGGTATAATCAATAGTGCGCAACACACATATATACAAACGCACCGATAAGATATCGACACAGTGTGTTTTCTGTGGAGAATTTGTAGAGACAGATTAAAACAAAAAAAAAAAAATTTTTTTTTTAATGGCAGCCCAGGGACCGATAGCCATCGAGCCAATTTTAGCCTCATTCTATAGAAGAAATCTTCCTTGTCACACGGAAGTGAAAGTGGTATCACTACCGCTTTACATTACTTTATAATTGATCGTCAAGGATTATCGAAGAATTAAATTAACGATGATTAGGAAAACTTTTTCACATACCCAAATCAACCCGCAATATCATCATGTCACTGAAGTGAGGGATTCGATCATTCACTGACTGCTGACACTTAGACATCCGATCCACACTTCTTGCATTCCACATATGTGCAATGAAACATTTAAAAACACATACCCGTTATTGGCTTGTGCGGCACGAAGTTCAGCGGCGGCCACTTTGGCTTTACCGACCTGTCCATTTAGTATCCTATCGCGACATTCCCTCTCTCGATCGAAATGCGCTAACGCCTGTTTGCCGAAATGATGCGGGGCGGTTGCTGTGGTGCTCATTACACCCGACTGTAAATGTTGTGCACCACCACCAGAAGACGTATAGAATTGCTGTTGATGGTTGTTGTTGACTAACGTTGTGCCACTTGTACTTGCCACCACCGTACCACCGGTTGTTACCGAACACGCTAATGGTGTCGTCGGTAGACTATTGGACGATGCAACGCTTGACGTCGAGGGTGGAGAGATCTATAAATCAATGAACAAAAGAATCTAACCAAAGAAATTAAATATTTAAAAAAAATTACCAATTCTAGGCATCAAAAACTTTCAGATGGTCTACTACATGCTCAGGAAGAACTTCTGTTGCGAAAACTCTGGTGCAGGAGCTTTATTCGATCAAACCTATCTTACGCATGGTATTTACCCATTCTGCATCTTGCAGGTGGGGTAACGAAGTGGAATTTTCTCCTTACTTCTTTACACCTGTTGCTTTTGACATCTTATAAACTCTACACTGCCATCAAGTTTCAACCTTTCATCATCACCATTGCAAATTACGGATTCACGCCGACATCTTACTATTGATAACAGTTATTACCGTTCTGCTAGAATTACGATAGAATTACGATACCTATACCAAATATCGAGCGATATTTTCTTTAATAATCACTCTCGTCCCTTTTCTTTGCATATATCTCTTATAAGCATCTCAATAAGGCACCTCTTTTTTATTTTAAATCCTATTTCAACTGAGGGAGAAGATTAAAAGGCTAGAGAATGGCAAATGATTCGACTTTCTTGGGAAAAGGATGACAAATACATGGCTTCTTTTAATATTATCGCAATAAAAAGAGCTCCATTTCTTACTGAATTTCTGTAATTAATATACAAGTCATCACTCTACCAACTCACAACGCTGTCAAGTTTGACTTATAAGCCTCCTTCCACTTTTGCTCCCCAGCCCACCCAGTTGGTGTTTGCTCTAATAATTCACTCTACTTACCCCAATCCTTGTTGCCCCACCCATAGGAGCAACATAGTGTACTCACCATTACGTCGGTATTTCGATCTCTACCTTTCAACCCGCCACCATTCTGCTTTTCGTGGTGCAATTCACGCATTTCACGATCGCGCAATTGTTGTAGTTGCTGCTTTTCGTCTTTGACGGTTGGGCTCGACATTGGTGGTTTATCGCGAAGCTTCTCCTTAATTTTATGCCGTGGTACTTCGTTGAGAACTGAAATTGAAACTGAATTTCATATTTAAAAGTAAAGATTTTAAATGCTTGCACCCCATTTTTTCTCACCCCTCCTCCCAACTTCAGTTTCTTCTGTCCTGCAATATTTGCATAATGCACTCTTTCGAAACAAACAGGCTTCTTCAAATGTTTACCACCGCACTTACTAACGCAGAAGTGAAAATTTGAGCGTGAACCACAGCAAATTCCACCTGCACTGAAATAAGAGATAGAACTGGGGTGAGAGAGGTTGGAGTTGGTTTGCCATTATGGGAACGCACCTATGAGAAGAGGAAAGCGAAAAATTTTTTAAGGAAAGCAAAGCCTTGTGCCCACTGAAACCATGGCAATCCATCAATCATATGAAATACATCCAGAAAGAGCAAACTGTGTGAGTACCGCGTAGAATATCAACGAGTTTCAAACGTAAAAGAACCGAACAATTTCATGGCGTTCAAATATGAGGGTGATACAAATATCTGTAAGCGGTTTAACGTGCATAAGGCACAAAAATATTGCGAAATTATAACATTTAAATAAAACTTCACTGCCTGCTTACAACTCCATTCTCGAATGGACACCTGTGTTCGATCCAAAGGCCGTCAAAAAATATTCTGCAGAGATCGAATTCAAAATTTCAAGAGGGGAGGCCGGATTCGTAAAATTTCACATTTATTGTATGTTCTGTGATCGAGTGCCCTCTCCACATGTGCTGTGCAAAAATATGAGGGAAAGGAAGGAATAAAGGTGAATCGGCCAACCCTCTACTTCTTAAGAATTTCTTAAGAATCTGCTATAAGATGACCTTACAAGTGCACAAACATCGAGAAAGATAACTCCCAGTTATTATGCCCGCTCAAAAGCGCTGTTTCACTACATAATGAAGATTTTATTACATAGCTCGCCAGTTTTTCGACCAAAACATTTCTGCAACCGGTCAATCTGCTATGTATGCAAGTGCATAAAAGGCATATAAAGTTATATTTACGCAACCGGTCGGTCGGTATGCAAATGCACAAAAAGCATATAAATATTCAGCTCTGAGCCAATAATAGCTAAAGCAATAAAATTTGGCAAAAAAAAAAAAAAAAAACTGAGGAAAGGACTTTTAATGGGTGAAACAAATCATGAAACGATACCCACAGAGAAACTAATTTTTCCACCAATAATAAAAATAATGGTAGGAGTTATTCAGTCTTCTATGGTTTGAATAATCTAAGGAAAACATAAATGATCCACGCATCTAACGAATAAAATATGGTTTAAAATTAGCATATGATCGATATAAAATCAGCTGCAAAGTAGACAGTCTGTATGCACAGACTGTCTTTGTTGGCGAAAATAGAACCCATATAAAGTGAGTACAACTATCATTACATGGCATCAAATCATCATTTTAGAAAAGAATAGAAAAATAAATGCGAAGAAATACGAACCAGCTTCGAGTAGTGACAAATTTTCCAGCAGCACTTTCTCAGTGCGAGCGTCACTTGCTGCACTTGTGCTTGGCACTGCACAAACTTCAGCCTCCGTATAGAAAATACCCTTCTGCAAATATTTCTTCATTGTTATATACGTAACGTTCAAAATTTTAAGACTTTGTTATCAATCGATCTTTGAATTAGTCATTATGGTCACTTTTTTAACGATGCAAAACATTTTCAACTTGAATAACCATCTAGTGAGACAACCTTAATTACATCACATCGAACTGCTTCGATTGCTTCAAGTTCCTGAATTATGAACTACTCTAGCATGAACGATGCAAAAGATTAGCGGCTCGCAAAAATAGATAGAACACTTGTTATGAAAGACCGAAGATAATTCGCTTTGACAGATATTTCTCATCCTTCTCGCACCTCACTACTATGGGATTCTTTCGTGCAAGAGCAGAATTCAAGCGCTTTCTACACACTCCGACCGACATATTATCATTGCAACCATATTACAACAATTACTTTCAGCAAATAATATATATATATATATATATATATATATAATTTTTCATATACATCTCGACGAGATTTTTCATAAACATCTCAGGTGAAATCCCGAAGATGCTGAAGTAGGTCAAGAAGCAAATCATCTCACGATCCCCATATCAAATTCGTTCTGCAAAATCGATACATTTTCTGAATTTTAGCCCTTTTTTGAATTATTCATAGACTTTCTGCCCTACAACTGGAAGGCTTCGATCGTTTTGGAAGCATTGCAAATGTGTTTCAAAAATTGCAGAATGCGAGAGTCGTGCTAGAGAGCGATTAAAATTGAGACGCATACACCCACGACGGTAAGTAGATTGATAAACACCTGTCCCGCACTCAGGTCAGCTAATTAAAGAGTTAAACTCACAAACGAGTGTAGCGAACTTTAATTGGCGTTCTATGAACAATCGAGTGTGGGAAACAGAGTAGGCAGAAGTTTGAAAACGACATACCTGGATGATATTAACAAGGGCTCCCATGGGTACATCGCTGCCCGCAACTCCCGATTCCAGAACACGCGACTCGTTTGCGAACGTGTACGCTGAATGTTCGAAACCTGCAAAAACGTCGCTCTTATATTTCTGCAACGGAAAATCAAGTACAAAAAAAAAACAAAGATAAGTGACAGATATACGGGATAGCAAAGCGTGTCAGAATAAAGAATAAAAAAAGCGTGATTTTTGACGGAGAAGGTGGAGTCTAAGGAGTCTGAAAAAGGATGCTTTGCTCCGGCATCAATGATAGCAGCATAAATGGTTCTATTCTCGCTGTATGAGACACCATTTGGGAGCCTTAATTGAAATCGAATATTCTTCATATATTTCCAATTAATAAATGCTTAATTAGTCATCTAATTGATAAAACTATGAAATTGGACATCAATTAAGCATAATTCATTCTCTATGCATTAACTTTTACTGTAATTAAGTTCAATTCATCAACATATCACTTTCGAGATCCTTCTTGGTTTAAAATTGACGGAAAAAAATTTGAATACTTCAAATTAATAATTTGCACGTTCGACATTTTGCACTACTGTTTAACGTACCAGGTGTTCAATCATTTCTATGGTCACCTGTTGAATGATTAGCAGGTAACTACTCGAATTAATCTTAACTATTTCATCAATCAACAGATAATATCCAATAATCACTGATATATAATCACTCAAACAGGAAACTGATAAAAATATTTAATGAGATGCAAACCGAATAGTCGTTCACTTAGTTACCTATAATATTTGATAAGGTGCATAGATTAAAATGCGTTGTTGATTAACTGACACTATTCCACGAAGATTAATATTTTAAGAGATTTTCACAAGTACCAAAATTTTAGGAGAACTCCCCGTAAATTTTTTCCTCAATTTGAAGGGACAGGGACAAGGATGTCAGCACTTTCGTTAATTTAACGCATCAAGCATATTAAATAGAACAAGCTCGGAGAATTTACCGCAAATAATATGCAAATTTCAATTTTTAAAATTTGCATATGCAACATAAATCGTCAGCAAGTTTTTCACTACTCATCGTAATACTTCAAACTGCTAAGATATTCACGCAAGAATCAATAATCAACAAATCTATGCAGTCATTGAAGATGAAAACCTCAACTACAAGGAAGCCGACTGTCAACAAATATGAAATGCCGATCATTTTGTATATGCATCAATGAAAACGCATCCCTTCAAAATCATCGATAATTGTCAACTATCAATAATTTGCTTCAAGGCAGCTGTACCTTCGATTATGTGAATTACTTCCTAGCACCAATTATGAAAATTTGACCTGAAATGGTTATGAATGACCATGCAGAATGAATAGAGTTTTTAAATGAACGGTGCGTTAGGTCGTAGATATTGAGAATTGAGGAGAGAGCGCACAGAGAAAAACAAAACGAACGAAATAATGAATCACAATTGTCAATAGTGAAGAGAAAAAGTACGAAATATGGGGCAAATGAAATGGGTATCGAAAAACGCGTAAAAAAAGATCGTATGCACTTCTTCTCAACGATCGGAAAGAGTTACAGCTATGCATCGATTATGCCCCCCTCCTCTCCCCACCTCACTACCCCTCAGTCATATTCGTTCCTAAAAATTTAGGAAATGCTATAAGTTTCGGGGACTATAATGGCCTCATCGATTGATTACGTAACCTGTATAGGCCATCTAATATAATCGCGAAAAGTATAGTTCTTTTTTATGGGTATCGAATGAAATCCCATCATTAACAACGATGAATTAATTGGAATTTTAGAAAAATTTATCATGAACGCTAATTGTAAGTTCCTTTGCGTAGAAAAAACTCGTAAATTTACTCATAGAAAGGATACAAAATTATTTTCTTACCGATTATATTCTCTACCTCGTAAGCTGTGAAATCCCAACTCTAGTGAGAGAGAGGGGGTATAACCAGGTGGAAAAAAGTTGGATTACCCCGACTAACGAGTATATAGGCAGAGGTTTCCGGATCTCAGATAATCAAGACAAATTCCTCGTTTCTCTTTTTTTAATTCAACCACATCAACCGAAAACAACAGCTACTTATCTTTACAAACAGCAGGCGCAATAAACTCGACATGTGCTTGTTGTATTCAACGACAGCAAAACGATGAACGCATAGGATAAAATCCGATCAACTTAGAATTCTTCTACTTTTCTTACCCTACCCCCTATCTCTTTCAAATGAGAAGAACAAAAGATCTTTTAATTTAACCCCCTTAAGGAATGGAGAAGGCTCTGTTTTGCAGTTGGAACGTTGCTCTCCAGCTTGCGAAAAACCTCGAAACAAGTGCCAGGAAAACACGTTCCCTTGACGCAGATGAAGGTGGGGGTGGAGAAGTAGGATTTGAGTGCGTGTGGAGAAAAGGGAAGAAGGATGAAGGCAAGAAGGCAAAATATTTCACTACGAAATCGAGCAAAAATCATTTTTACATGTCTCTAGAGGGATTTTTTTGCTGCCGTCAAAGAAAGCTGCAAAAATTGATGCAGTTTAAACGAAGACATTTAGAACGTATATTCTGAGAACGCCTTAAAACTACGCATAGACAGGAAGAAGCATTTTTTTTTTAACTTGAGCAAAGAAACCAAACTTTTCAACGAAACTTTGGTACAGTGAGAGCGTAAGCGATGATAAGGAATGATAAACAGTAACGATAAGAGGTGATAAGCTTGCAGGAAAACAGGGAATTGCCCACTCAACTCTAATACAACTCATTATTAACTTCATCGATGAATTATCAAAAAAAAGCCCAATAGAATTAGAACTGACCAGATTCGTGGAGATATCGATAGATGACGTAGTTGATTTCGTCGCTACTGAAACTCATATTCCAAGAATGCCGTCGTAATGAATGATGGACTTAAAGACGACGACACTGTTAGGCGCATATAAATTGCGCATACCCAATACGGTCGTCGAATCTATTGGCGCCGTCTGCTTAGAAGCACTTCGGCGCCTTGATCACTTTACGTACTCCGGAATCACCCAACGTACACAGAACGAATATTATCGTTTGTTTTTTGTTGTTTCGCTCCGTTCGGTTCCGCTCACAAATTAGGATGCCTCCTCACTTAAGTAACGGTGACGTACGCTTGCGGAAATTTTCTTAGAAGACTGAAACAAAGAGACTCCAATCATCACTAGTTATTTCAACGGATGCGCAAATACGTCGACAGGTGCGTACCAGAGCAAAATAACAAATGAATTTCATGTGAAATATCCAACAGAATTGATAATATAGCAAAACGACTGCAATAAAATCTGTCAGTATAAATGACTGAAAATGCACACAAATACATATTCGATACATGGAATCCCTTAAGATTATGAACAGTCATTGATCTTTCTTATAGTAGTAACGATTCTAGAGGCCTATGCCCTCGAAAGACGAACATTGTGATACATTAGAGAATATGTACAAACAATTAGTAAATAAATGAAAAAATGTGTCAAACAAGTTCGCACAATATGCGATTTTTTTTCTTTGCATTTGAACCGATCGAAGATTTTCATGAAACCAAGAAATAATAAATATGCAAATTAATCCTAACATATAAGCGGGTTCGCTACTCCTCTAGCCTCACCAGTATACAATGCCACATAGATTCTTGCAATGCTCAAATATTTATAGTTGCTTTTAAAGTTCAACGTCAAAACGTCTCGTTGTGGTATATGTCATATGCATCAAATTTCGCAACTACAAGTTCGATGATATATAAATTGGAACCATCAGATAGACATACATACAGAGACAGACAAATGCAAACATAAACATATGTATCTGCGAATAAAAATTTGAAAAATCTTATTTCGCGTAAAAAGTGATCTATCAAATCGAGAAAAATGCGATTGGGAATTTCCTACTCAATGAGAAATAAACAACAAACATCCGAACAAAAAACAGTTAATAAATTCTGCAGCACAAATAATCCTAAGCAGCACCATTTAGGTAATCGAGAAACGATAACATTTAAAGATACTAGGAAATGTATAAGCTAATTACAAACGAAAATGAATTTAAGCGAAGAAAATATTAGAAGCCTGATCGAAGATCAATCCTTATTTTGCATATATTTAAATAAAAAAGATGACATAACGATGAATCGATTTCATAAATCTTTCATCAAATGCTGAACTGATTTACGATCATATCAGGCAAAGTCTAGAATAGTGATATATGAATGGAACTTGTATTCCCCTCCTTCCCCACCCCCCCCCCCCCCCCCCCCCCCCCACTTCCCCAAAACCTCTGATCCTCTACAAACGATATGTCCATGGTATTGGAATGCTATCATCCTCTCAAATAAATAAGCATCCAGTATTTTCACAACTCGTCCGGAATTGCATCCCTTCTTCCTCCTCTTCCCCCCCCTCCCCCCAATTCTAATCTCTTCGAGCAAAGTAGCTCACCGCTGAATACGTGCGCAAACAAAAAAGTGCGTTGAGAAAAAAAAAAAGACGAGACAAATGTAATAAATGTACGATAAAACGTCAACAACTTTGCAATGCTTCCTTGCAAGCGTTGTGGGATAATTTGCTCGTTATCGATTTTTTTTTTTTTTTTTTTTTGCAATGGACATTTAATGTGCAACTGCATCAACGCCCAGGAAGTGATTCGATTCATGCAAGATCTATTATCGTTCTATTCTTTGGGATAAAGCATTGCTTAAAAATATGCAATATTTTCCGTTATTATATATAAACAATAATAGTTATAATCGCATCAACTGAAAGGATATAAATATAAATTTACTTTACTATATAAATAATTTTATTTACTATTACTACTTATATTTTACTTGCTGTTGCTAATTATTTTTAATGATTTTTGCTCTTACTAGACTAAAGTAACTAAAATTTAACTGCTTTAAAAGAATGTAGATGATAAAGGTATGGAAGGTGATTCGAAAACAAAAAATAAGAGCACCTAAATGAGCAACTTAAAGGTACATAAAGATATAGAGCATTGCTATCAAAATGTGCCCCTTCATTGAGTGTTTTAAAGTGATTCAATGCCAGCGTAAACAAAAGAACAGTGTCAATGTTTATGTCGAAGTGGGCATTACATTTCATCACATGGCAGCCATTTGTCGGCAACGATGAACCCATCAACGATTCGGCTATACCAATGAACAGTTCTTCTACTCTACAGTGAAAAAAAAAATTTATGGAAACCTAACTCTACAGTTTACCTTAAAAATCCTATACCTATTTCGTTACATACAGTGAGAATATGGGATAAATTATACCATTTTTAAAATACTACATAAATGTATCATCTCTAAACATCAAATATAAAGCATGATCCCTAGTCAAACCAACATTTACAACAGATAACCATAGAATAATAACAATAAATTCTAAGATACATAAATACATAAACATGGACAACGTCCCCCCTTTTCCGCTGGAAATCTTTGCGCTCAATCACACAATATTTTTTGGGATATATGCGTCATGAATAAAAAAATATAATAGATTAATTCAAGCAATGTTATCACTTATTTACTGAATATCGTTCAATAAAAATTTCTAAAATTTTTGCATCAAAAATGCGAAAAAGTTGTTATTTTCAAAGATAGCTTATGATATTGATCTATTTGATCGTTTCCAATGTGCCAAGGCCGTCATCTATTTCCTGAAGGTATTAAGACCAGCCGATCAAGCAGTGTTTCCAACAACAGAAAGTAGAATGTGGAACTATTTTCAGCCGCACTTCCGGCAGCCTGTTTTATCCGGCAGCCTATATATGT
>QEWY01000046.1:453187-509883 GCA_006503575.1 Baylisascaris schroederi | reverse complement strand
GGGGAGCGGAGGGTAAGGGATGGGGGTAGGGTAGGAAGGGCAGGGTAAGGGGTGGGAGGGGGGATAAGGAGTTGGGGTACGTGGGGGATGGGGTTGTGATGACGTCTGCAGATGCAAATAGTTCTGTGGTGATGCAATGAGTGCAACGTGCCAATTTTAACATGGCCATCGAAGGCGAGCTCAATAAGAGAGGTATTTTTGAAGAAACGCACAACGCTCACAATGCAATCGATCGATAACGCCGTATCGTGCGAGCGAAGCAGCGATGTCGATGAGTTCCCATCGCTGTTTCCCCTTGTACACTCTCTCTCTCTCTGTCTCTCCCTCCATCTCTCTCTGTTCCTTAGCTTCTGCCCCTCGTAATAATTGTCCCCTGCTTTCTAGTGTACTTGGGGCTTGTCATTCAGGTTTAAAAATTTTATACACTAATTTGATATTTATAACAATAAAAAGGGGATTATTTAAAAATTATTTGAGCAGTTTCATTGGTTAAAAAAGAAAATTCTAGAAAAAGATGAGCAACATTATTCAATGAACGAATAAAAAAGCAAACAGACAGAAAGAGATCGTTTTTGAACGATCGCACAACGCATAAATGAAAATGTTTAACAAAAAAAATGCAACGAATTCTTGCTTGTCGAATTTGAATTATTTTCGAGAAATTTTCTGAAAAAATTGCAAAAAAAGGAAATTCCGATAGATTGAGTCTCGGAGGAACTCATGAAAAAAATTTTTCCCCACTCAAATAGTAAGAAATAATTTTCATAGTTTATTTAGATGTGAATAAAATAACTTCCGATATATATGACAATATTTGGGAAATTTTTCAGAACAACTGAAAAATAAAAAATTTGTTTCTTTCTAAGCGAAGATGAATCATATCGTTAAAAATAATTTACATACTTCTTCTTTAAATTTGAAAAAGTATATAAATATTGAAATTGAAACGATCAAGAAAAAAAGAGTTAAAATAAGCTGATAATAGAGTATTCAGAATCATCTCAAAAAAGGGTTAAAATCATGCAACCTACTTATTCACTAATACACTGGATATCGATATTCAAATATCAACACATTGAAAGTAATTGACCGACAAAAGTAGTCATTCGCTATCTTCCTTATTTACAAAAATTTTATGGAATTTTGTAATTATGACCTTCCAGCGACTTCTTGTTTTTGTTTTCTTTTTTTTACACTTAAGAAAACACCCAATAAAAACATCAATTTGAACGAAACATTTAGATTTTTGTGAAAAAAATTGACAATAAATTTTCAGCAACTATAGAGTCTTTAAGGAACTGCTGTAGGAATCGATGACTCATCACTCCTTTTCAGTCAATCCCAACGAGTCGCTGGAAATTTTTCAAGCAGAAAATTCACTGAGAGCAAAAATATGAAGAATTCAGCCATCCATAATAAAAGATATGTAAGAGAGAGCAAAATGTTCTTGCAAGGTAAAATGCTCTGAATTTTTCGAGCTGTTCGCATCTTTGCGCATCGCTTCATTGCAAATTTATCGTACTTTAAGCCTGGGTTATACTATACTATACTATACTTACACTAACTTGTATTATACCCTACTGTACTGTAGTATTACTATACTCTGTTACAGTATAGTATAGCATACTATACTAAACCACACTATATTATACCACCTTCATAGTACACTACACTTTATTCAACTGTGAGTTTCTACCGTACTTTACGCTATCCGAACTATGGAACGTTGCGAAAGCAATCAACAAGCAATCACTTTATTGCTAAAAAAGGGAGAAATGTTAAAACAGATTTACCATCCCACAACTTATTCTTTCAAATCATCACTTAAAGGTATAATACTCTAAATCATCACTTTCCGTTTCGCTCTTTCTTCTTTCCTCTCCCATTCCTTTTCTCTCTCTCTTTCTGCAGTCTTTGTCATATCCTTGTTTTCTCTCCCTCTTTTCATAATCTTCTGTTACCTTTCATGTCGACTGCTAATTTGTTCTCTTCATTCGACAGGCGTAAATCTTGCGTTCCAAAGCGATATTTTTTTGTTATTTAGTCTCTCATAGCACGATGATTCAAATAAGCGGATAGTGATGCGGATTTTCAGGATTACACGTCAAAGAAAAAGTTGCACTCTGGATGCGTCCCTCTAGCAGCCTAATCGATTTCCATATGCAACGTAGTATGTATGCGTCGCCTTTTTTATAAACACCGTGGCACCTTAAATTGTACGTCTATATGCAGCTAAAGTAATCGAAGCAAACGTTTTGTGTCTGCATTTTCTTTGTCACATATTCCATTCGCTGTGTAGAAAGGGAGAGGGTGGGAGAGAAAAGCAGAAAGAGATGAGAGCAGAGAGAATGTAAGAGAAAGAGGAGAAGAGAAAAAGAGAGAAAAAGAAGGAAGTGAACAAATGGGAACACGCATACACGCACGCATAACATTTTTGAAGGGACTGACCAAAAAATCACCAATCACATTATAGTCGCACATACACGTGAAACGATGTAAACTTAATGATTTTCATATTCGTAATTAGCATAGCGTTGCGTTATTTAAAAGCCGGTTTCATATTCAGTAACATTATTTATATTTAAACATTACCTAAAAATAGTAGCACTTAAAAAAGGTTGAAACAATTGAAGGATGAGTCGAACATAGAACCTAAATGAATTTCATAGCAAAAAAAAAATATAGGATCGAAAATAATCTGCTACTTGAAAAAAATTATCGACTTCCGTTATAACTTCAAATATAATTAGAAAATTTCATCGAGAAAATTTTTATAACTCTTACGACTCCAAAAATTCCAACAATTTCTACAATTTACATAAATGAAGACACACTTTTGAACTCTAGTGTTCCTCTCTCCCATTGATGAGTAATTGTAAAAGTAACTGCAAAAGCAAAAAAAGGCAAGAAAAAATTAAAGCATATCAATGAAGTTAGTCATGACGAAACGAAGGCTTTGCAAACTATTCATCTGAATAACTCCCTCTTTCATAATATGCAAAATATTGTCTTTAGGACAGTAAATGATTCAATCACCTACATTAGTTGTTTTAGAAAACATTGGTCTTCTGTCAGTCAACGAGCATAATAAGTGCGGGAATTTTTTTTGATACGTTCGAATTTTCATAGCTCTTCTAAGAATTGATAGATCAATCTCCAATATAATACAAAATGGGAGGGGGGGGAGGGAATTTTTTTTCTCTAATCATATCCATTGAAAAAATTAAATACTTTTAGAGTTGCTTTTTTTCTAATTATAGCGTGGCGCAACTATTTGCAATATTTCTTCGAAATTAAAGAAAACAGAATATTGGTAATGCTAAGGCGTTGTTCCGTCTAGTTCATAGTGAGATTTATATAGGTAATTAGAGGTAATATAGGTAATGTTCAAATAAAACTCTCCAGATAATATTGAAAAATTAAAATTAACCACCCGAATGAACAGAATAAAGATTGATTACTAAAATTAAAAAAAAGACAAGGTGATCACAAAGTTTTTGATAAGAAAACAATAACTAAAAAACTCATCGATCGATGACGTCATTAGTTGTTCTGAGGAATGAAAAAAAAGCATCCATTGCATTACACATCTATTAATGCGCATCGTTCATAGCGTACAGCGATAGAATGGGCGACCACTTAACGCACCAACAAAATACTTTATACAATATTATTTTTATATATTCCTTAACAGTGGAATTCTTATTCAAAAAACAAAAATACCCAATTCGACACTTAAATCGTCGTCTTTAGTTACTTAAAATATATGATGCGTTAAATTTCTTTGATTTAACCCCTTAGAATGGTAACAATATTTCATCATTTAAACCTACTTATAGCAAGAGTATCAAAGCTTTTTTTTGTTGAAAGAGTATTTCACTCGCTAATATTTAAAATATATGCAAAATAGGTAAGATGCTATCACCTATAAGACTATTTATTAGTGGCAATATCGGAATCATATTTTCTTATTGAACTATAAAATCTCAATTAGAAGAGTGCAGAAGCGAAAAACAATTTTTATGCCTACAATTTTACGGTATCTTAGTACGAAATTGTCAGCAAATATATCAATCGTCAATTCGGAAGTGGGTTGTTTATGAAGATTCCCGTTTGTCGAAGAAAAATTCGAAGGACCTTCTAAATCAAATTTTTTTTTTTGGATGCTAACATTAGAAAACGATACCAATGATTGTTTTTTTCCACTGAATTAGTATGACGAAAAGTATCTATGCACATAGACAAATCACCATCTATGCACACGTACGAATCATCTATATTCTCTTTATTCAGTGAAAAAAATTGCATAAAGAAATCAAGAAAATAAAAGATGATCGCAAGGACGATTTTATTTCGTGGAAAATTTCATAATGGTCTCTCGAGGGGTTTTTCGGTTGGTTAGTTGGTTTCCTTCGTTGCTATTAACAACGACGCCAATAGCAACAATTTCAACTATTCGAAAGCATTTCATAGCAATACCACCTATCGAGAGATCCTCACGTTGTACACCTCAATTAATGTGCTCTCAATTTATTCGAATTTATCAATTAAATCATACTTAACTCTTTTGTCTTCAAGATTTCATCTACCGAATTTGATTTACGTACAGTAAATGATGAGTGGATTTAATTTTTTAGTGCTAAATTGACTATACTATTCTCTTCCTCTCCTCATTCCTCTTCCTCATTTATCCCCATCCCCTCCCTTTCCCTCCTCCTCCTCCTCCTTTAACTAGAAACGATATGCATCGATGAATTATTTCGCCTAACCGGAAAAACGAACTCTTATCAGTGTGCCTCATGTGGAAACAATCCAATGAACGTCAATAATTAGCAGAAAATCCTTAATTAAGCCTAATGAACGCTTTCAAATCAATCAGACTTCACATTGTGGAAAATTCTCAGCGAAATAGAGAAATTGCAACAAACTCTAAATCACAAAGGACTAATAATATGAAAAAGCGAAAAAAAAAGATTCAAAAAAAAAACGTATTCTATAAAACTTTTGTTCTAAACACTTCACGAGTACATGTTCTAGCTTCATTTTCTCTTTCTGTTAAATTGCAAATATTTGCATAAATATTTGCATTTGCATAAACAAGAAATAAAATATTCGCATTATAAACTTTAGTAGCATGCGCGATTCCTCTTTTAACTATGAAAACAAAAAACGTTTTTTTTACTGAGCATAGAAGAGTGACGTGACGCGAAACCCCCTAAATGCCTCGCCATAACATTGGTAGTACATTGCCATGCAGAAAAATTCTCCATATTTTCTTTACAAATTACAATTACATCATACACAATTATTACAGTCACTCGTTTTTCTTGTTGAGTTACTTAACGGTTAGCCATTATCTCAACTGTTCTCTTCTATAAACACTATCTAATAATACTAGACATAACGACTGCGGAAATCAGGTCGAAAACACCCTAGAAAAATTCTCCATATTTTCTTTACAAATTACAATTACATCATACACAATTATTACAGTCACTCGTTTTTCTTGTTGAGTTACTTAACGGTTAGCCATTATCTCAACTGTTCTCTTCTATAAACACTATCTAATAATACTAGACATAACGACTGCGGAAATCAGGTCGAAAACACCCGCTCAAGTAGGTAAATCAGGTCGAAAACATCCTCTCAAGTAGGTAAATCAGGTCGAAAACACCCTCTCAAGTAGGTAAATCAGGTCGAAAACACCCTCTCAAGTAGGTTATATCAGTATTAATCTGATACAGAACAATAGCGACGTTTATCATGTACTACGAATAATTATCAACGACCAATAACCGATCAAACAATGATAAACGAATGAATATAAAAAGTTATTTCTCTGTCCGTACGAAGATATTTAATGGAGTCTCCAACTTATTAAACTTTACGTCGCAGACGAAAAACAGCGAAAGTTTGCAAATACAATTGCTCGAAACTACAACTTGGTGAATAATGAAGTAATTGATCACACATTTGATTTCGGCTTTTGCCATCCAACCCAATTATTAGTATAGACCAATGCTTATGAAAGAGTTTCTTCTTTTTTTTTTAAATTTCAATAAGAAAATTTTCTTTCATAAAGTTTTAACCACATATATTTGTGATGAAAATGTCAACGTGGCAAATTTTGCTAATTTTTCAACAAATTTCTTTTCGTTTTATTCCGAACATCTCATTCGAATGTTTTTTTCTCACTTTTATGAAAATTTTTTTTCAAATGTTCAATCAGATATGTCAGTGCTTTTGTAAGAAATTTGTATGCAGCGGTTGTTTCCGATAGCAAACTTTTAACATAAACTTCTAAAAAATATTAAAAATAGAGCTTATACTTTTTTCAATAAGGTCATCTGAAATATCGACGGAAAATGCATAAAAAAAAAAAAAACAAATCGTAAAAATGGGTAAAAAATCACATCTCGTAAAATTTCATTAAAGGTCCCCGCATTTTCTGGGGACCTCTATTTCACTAGCAATCCTCTTAATCTCGGCGATCCACAAACATGTGAGGTCCGATTTTTATTGCACACATCTAAATTACGCTTAATAGCCGCTGAATTTTTCAGAAAAAAATTTCAATTTTACCCGATTGCCCATTATTTTTTCGAGCTGAAAATTTCGACGCTCAAAATTAAAATATCCTCAAGCAGTAAATGACATATTTTATACGATCAATATGCTCACAACATTTTCACAAACGATGCGTGCAATTTTCGCTTCATTTATGTCAATGTCTTTAGCATAGTTCGAATGCGCCCTATTGCAGCGTTTATTTTTTTGGTCAAATGGGTCAAACATTCAGAAAGCGGCGGCATCCTACACTAAGTATTAATCATTTTCAATAGTAATTTATCCAATTTTAATACCCGAAGTTCGTTACTGCTAAAATAATCTAGGAAATTTGCACATAGCAGTCCACTTATCAAATTACATGACATAAAATACCTTACATGCCAAACTATAAATACGTTAACATAAGCCTTATATATCACGATAAGATCATTAGAAAAAATTGCAGAGATCTGAAAAAAAACTTTGCTAAGTTCGTGGAAGAAGATCAGTGGAGAAACATTCGAAAGAAGATGCTACGATTTTACATATGTTTTTCTATTTTGCTCACTTGATCAAATATTTTCAGAAATTATTAACAAAAAAATAAAAGAAAAATATAAAAAAATGCAAATAAAACTCTTTCACACATCAGTTGAATTGACTATTTATAGAAAGCTTTAATTAAACGCCTTCGTTTTCCTGTTTAGTTCTATCGAATGTAAAATATAAGGAAGAAAAATTTTTTCAACATATTAGAAAATTACAACTCTTATCGAAATTGATGAATTACTGTGAAATGTGGTGCCCGAAATCAATCTGTGGTGCAGTCATGCTCGGGAAATTTGCAACTCTAGGTTTAGTGAGTCCCCGAGCTGAAAGTTCTCGTCAGATAAACATTCACATATATACAAACAGATAAGATGTCGACATAATGCAGTCTTGTAAAGCTTTGCAAGAGAGCAATGAAGAGTGAGGAATCTCTCTTCCCATTGGCAACTCATCAAATATATGAAAACGATGAGCGAGATAACCTTTGTTAATATTTCTACTGCATTAATCATTCAACTTGTTATGCAATATTTAAAAGCTCATGCTTTTGCCGCATAGATCGAGTTTCATAGACCTGAATCTAACGATAGAGGTCATGAACTACCTCAGACCAATTCCTCAAGCTCACATATACACACAAAATATGAATGCAATGAAATGATTAATCAATATATGTAAAGTAAGCATCTCAATTCTGGCACGTCCCCCGAATCTTGTTTATGCGAAAGTGAATGAAGAACACACGCGTTGCGGTCGGTACGCGAACTAGTCAGTCCCCCAACGTAAAGGGGGTGAGCGTACGCAAACAATGTTCTATCGATTGTTCATTGGGGCAACCTGTGTGCCCGCACAAACGGATGGTCCCTCTTTATTTCGAATGAAAACACTTTTGCTTCTCATTGATTCTCCTATTCATGTCTATGCGCCCCAGTCTCCTTCTCCTCCCCCTCCCTCCCCTAACGTTCTTAAATAATAGAAATATTTAGGTGTAATCTTTGGAAGTTTTCGAAGGTCCTGAGTGCTATAATTAATTATACGGTCCCCTAGTAAAATCTTTCGAAAAAATACTTTTGCCTGAGTTTTCTATAACTAAAATATATTGATATTTATTCATTTAGGTTTTTAAAAACTAGAAAGAAGGAGGAAATAAAGGTAAGTTTAGCACACCCATCAAGGTGGCTATTAGTCACAACAAATTTTAACTCATTCATGAATAAAAGACATCGATGATTACGTTTTTTAGAACTTAAAAAGAACTTTGAAAAGTAGTACTAGAAGTAGAAAACACTGAACGCCTATTAAACACGTTGACGGCAATTAATTTCATCACTAGTAAAGAAAGGATTACAAAATATTTGGGAATGGGGGGAGGGGGGGGTTAATAATCCCAATAGCCCAGAGAGAAGAAGGGATTCGATCGAAAATTTTCTAGAACTTTTGAGGAAAACAAAGCTTTGATTTCCATAATAGGTCCGAAATTTTGGGAGGGCTTTTGTGATTTTATTGCTGACGTTGAACTTTTTATTTCCACTCATTCTAAAACGTCTTTTCTGAAAAATCCGTTAGAATCTACTCTCACTCAAGCCCAACAAAAAAGAAGGAAGAGGGAAGAGGCGAGGAAGAAGTGCAAAATTTTCTTTCAGTGCTCTCGCCTCCCATACTCTCCATCCTCCTCCCTTGCTCAAAACGTCACCACGTTATCGAACTTCCCCATTCAAAAAGGGACCTTCCAAAAAACAGGATTGAACAAGTTGCCAACATAAAGTGATCTTGTCCTTCAGTTCAAAGGTTATAAAAAAACATTTCAACTTGCGGTCAAAGATTCATTTGTAGTGATGTGAACGTTTTCCGTGTGAAAACTGCTGACTCAACAAAAACGCTTGGCAATGCCGCCTAAAAGAGAATGACGTCACCATAGTACAACACAAGTCAACTGACTATACATTCACTTCACATTGAGGGAGCGTATAATAGACATCAATATTGCTCACCAATCTCTTCCATTTAGCAAATACGTCTAATTTATCCAAATTTCAGTCATAATTACTAGATTTATTAGAATCACTTAAATTTTCATACTTATAAATCGAGGTTCTACTTTTTAGGATCACAAATCGGATTTCTCAATTTTGTAAGTTTCAACTTGGTCCCTCAAAAAAGCCAGCTATTTAGTGAAGCTTTCCAAGGTAACTACGGCTTTAATGATTGACTGACTGAAAGCCCACATGAAAATAAGGAGCTTATCAACAAGCGAGTTTGAAAAAAACGACCTTATCTATGCTTTTGAATTGAAAAGTCGTTGAAAAAAAAAACAAAAAAAATTTTATATTTTATTGAGATAACTGAATAAATACGGTTGAAATTACTCGCAATTGGCTGAATTACTGGAAATTACTGCATAAGAGTTGAAATCCGGTCATCACGGCGAATGAACTGTTAGTTGCTGCAATAATCTACCTGAGGTGAGTCTATTTCACCTGCATTTATCTGATCAAAAAACCCATGGATGCATTAAACCATATTATGTGATCAACATTTTAATTCACCTACGCAATTCAAATGGGGAAAAAAGTTCGTTCAGATGAATGTTTAGCTGAAGGGTTGTTTTCAAAGGTGACAGCCGCCTGTGGAAGAGAATGAGTGCAACCGGCTGCATATTGTTTGCATAAGTGAACAATTCATCATTCAGTTAAAGGTGGAACAAATTTGCCAGTCACAACGCCAACGTTAACAAATTCGAACGTATAGTTGAAAAATTTTAGTGATATCATTGAAAACGATAAGAACACACACAGTTATCGATCGTCGTACCCAAAGTTGCTAAATTTTTTGAGGAGACGGATCAGAAAAGAAAACACAGATGGAGGAGAAAAAAAGAAAAACGTAACACATCACCGCATATAGAATGTAGAATTCTTTCCTATATCGACTGTAAAAATGAAGTTAGCGGATTGGGAGTGAGAAGAAGAAAAGAATACGTTATTTAAAATAAAGTTTTGAAATCGTTTTTAATGATGAATATTTTTGGCGAAAAAAATATAATATCTGGAATTGGAATTGCATTAATTTTATAGCCGAAAAAGACTTTTTTCATCGAGATTGGATGGAAAATACGAAAAAATTTTGAAAAAGAACTCTTTCACTTAGGAAGATAAAATAGAAATAAACGAAAAATCGCTTTCACAGTCAATTGTGAAAATCATAAAAACTGAGTCCTAGAATAGTATTAAAAATTATAAATATCGCTCTTTGTCATCCATTTTATAATTGAATGCAAAGTGACTCTTCTGAGCATTTAGTAGAGGAGCGAATTTTTCCACTAAAGACGCCATTAAGAAATTCGTCAAATGCTATTATACCACTAAATTTACCATTAGAACTTCATTTAGTGGTGCTCTCTAAGCTGGAACTTCCGCACACACTAAAGGACAAATACGCAGAAACACACATACACAGACGCACAGACGCGCAGATGCACAGACGCATAAAGGTGCAGACGTGATTACGTATAATATTCTTGGCGTGTGCAAGATAGCAAAAGCGCATAGCAACATCAAATATAATTCTCGTCTTTTAAGAATTCTTCTGAAAATAACTGAAAAAATTTTAATAACTCAAAGAAAATTCATTCTCGAGAAAACAGTGATCTATTAAATGATTTAATGATCCATTAAAAAAGACCCTGAGAGTGAGATGAATTTGATGAACTGTTGCAAAAACATGAGAGGTATTAAATCACTATTAAAGATTTGAAATTAAATAAATTACTGATAAGGAAGTCGAATCTGACGAGCTGCTGATAAGGTTACCAAATTTAGTGGGTTGCATGAAAGCTGATAAACTCAAGGAGATGCGAAGAAAAAAATTATCAAAGAAATTTTTTAACGCAATTACCTACAAAACTTTTTACTGTTATTGAAAAAAGCGCTGAATATACTAATACAATTGCATAAATTAATGCAGTACAATTGGCACTCTCACTATAACCTTCCTTCTACAGTGTTTTAGTAATATACTTACATTCAGAAATAAATGGGGAATATGAAATGAGTCAATAAAGTTTATCAAACATTTCAATAAATTCAAAAAAAATCTACCAATATTTTTTCTATCAAAAAAACCTATCGAAAAAAACACAAGTGATTTTCTCTATTCATAAAATATGTCAAAATTCCTAGCAAAATATCTAGCAGATAGACTCAAGAAGCATTTGTTAATATGAATGGGAATATTTAATCTAAGATGTATGATATAGCACAAGACAGCAACTGATTTTATTTGTTACATAGGCGCGCTGAATAAATTATGCCACCTACACAAATTCTAATTGAATTATATTTAGCCTGAAGTAATTCTATTGTCTTATTTTTATTCAACGTTTACAGCAAATGCTTTAAGGAGCAAAAATTTATTACTGCTGCAACGGTTTTGTTTTTATTGTCGGCTAAATGTGGTATAACAAATAAGTGTGTTATAATGGTAGGTTTTTCATTGTTATAAATAGCCAATTCTATGTAGGATGAGGATAGCTTAGCCCCATAAGTTATCAATAACGCTAATGAAATAAGATGAAAGAGAGATATACGAAAGAATGCTATAATTGCGTTACTTCTTTAAATATCATAGGAGCCGATTGATGAAAGGAATGTAAAGAAATATTGCAATTGCAATTCGTTATGATACTCTACTCGTTCATAACACAATGACACATTTTGAAAAAAAAAAGAAGAAAAATGAAGAGAATTCTTCAAACAAAAAGAAACTAAAGAAAAAAACTTGAAGCAATACAATCGAAATATTCGCTCACATTTAATGACCGTTTTTTATAGTGAATTCCATTCTATAATAAGGCGTAATAAAAATGAATTGAGTGCATTTTAATGTGTACATTGAGTATAAATGTAGTGGAGCGTGAATCGTTCATAAAAATGAGCACTAGCTGCATTGAGATGTGCACACAATTAATATTGACTCGCTCGCATCAATATTAATTCAAGGGACCAATTTTTATTCACTTTTTTGTATGAGAAAATTTTTCATAAAGACTAATAAATACGAATTTGAATGAAGTGAAAAATTTATTTTTTGAATTTGAAAGACAATTGAATTTGTTAATGAGACAGAGGAATTGAAGATAGAAAATGAAGATGCTTAAATGATCTTAGTCGCAATGATGAATGATTTTTTTTTAAGTTTTGAGAAGAATATATGTTACTCTTTCTTTCTATATTATTTTTATTTGTTTGAGAAAAACTAATTTCTCAAAAGTCCAGCAATCGTTTCTCCACTTCAGATCTATATTTGAATAAAGTAAAATTTAATCCCTCCCCCACCCCCATTTATTGTAGAAGCTATTCGTAGTGCACAGGATCAATTACGCAAAATAGAAAAATTCTATCTAGGCATTAAAAACTAATCGACAAGCTCATAAGAACGCTTGCAAAAGATTATAGAAGGGTTATTGTACAGTTATAATAGTAAATAATAACTGCGCAGTAACTACTACGACAAAATAACTCTGCAGCAAGCAATAAAAATATTCAAATCTATTCTCCTTTGATATATCCAATAAATTCAAAACTAAGCCACACTTCATTAAATATTGCCAACAGTGATTCTTTACAAGAGAATAGTGATGTGAACGAATACTATTTTCTTGTCAACGAAAATTTAAAAAAAAACGAAATTAGAAATCTAGTAGAATCAGAAAAATTTTATATAGCAGTTAAACAGAAATCACAATCACCTAATTCTACAGCTTGCCAAAAATGAAAAAAATAAAAAAAACAAACATAATACTCCATCGTCAACAATAGGGGAATATTTTCTTTTCTAGTTAGAAAAGAATAATTTCCCGAAAAGAGATAACGATTTCTCTTGCATATCGGCCATCGATTTCTTCTAGAAATATTACTTATAGAGCGCCAAAAGCTATTTTATTGAATCTCTATTCTATATTAAATCTTAAATTACCTATACCAATGAAAGCACTAACCCTGAGATGTTGATCGTCCAGAATCGATTTTGGAAATTTATTTGATGTTTTCACAGCATTGAATGAGGAATTCGCTCGTTTGGATCAGCGACGATAGTTGCGAGTATCACAATAACCATATCCTGAAACTAAACCATAAAAAAGTAATTGAATTTTATAACTTTATTGAACGTTCAGCTAATCGATCATAACATTAACCAAACACGAACGGAAAATATTCAAACATTTTTCAAAAAATTTCAAAATTTATAATTTCAAGTATTTTTTTCAATTATTACAAAAAAAAGTGTATAACAGTCTATCTGATAAAGGTTATACCATCAATTCATTTATATGCCATATAATAAGCATTCAAATTCCATTAAAAGAATTTTTAATGAGCTAATTAAATTTCGACTGATATTCATTAGATATTTTATAAATTTTATATCTAAATACGCGATTTTCAATTAATAATTGACGTCAAATAAGATGAATTCTTGGGAATATTTTGTAATTTTTCATAATCGCATCCAAAAATTACAGAGCACAAAAAATATGCAAAATTCGAATCTGCTAAATTCAAATCTAAAAGTGGAACTTGATCAAGCAGCTGAACAAAATATATTCCTATTGCATATAACTTGCCTCATCGATCTATCAATATGACCGAAGACAAAAAATCGCAAATATCACGAAATAAGAAAAAACAATAACACCATAATGGTATATCGGTATATTACTGCTATTCATTAGATTCAGTAATATTCCCCACGTAGAAAGTGATTTAGGAAACATAAAAGAAATAACTTAATAATAAATATAATCTAATTCATCCTTTAATATCTTTCAAACCAATGTGATTGAAATTTCTTTTTGAATCTTTTCTGAATTTTTTTTCCCATTATTACCGAAAAAAATTGAAAATAAATAACAAATTGAGAAAAGAATTATTATAACATTGAAAATTTAAAAAAAAAAACAATAACAAGAGAGTTGCTGAACGCTTTCAAAGTTTTCAAGTTTAATAAAACATTCAAAAATTGAGATGTAAATAAAACGAATCATTCAAGTAACCCCCTATAAACATTGCCGCTAATGGAAAGTAATTTCCTCATAAAAACAATCGTTTTGTAGTGTTCGTTTTGTATTCATCAATAATATTTACCACTTAATTTGAGTTGTCAGTCGACTGTCACGAATTTTATTGTTTACGCGCAATATGCTATAATATATATAGGTTGAGCTTTTAGATTTAGTTAATAATGTAAGTAAAACATTTTGAGCAACCTACTTTCTCAATCTATGAAAAATGACAAAATATCAAAATTCGCTAGTTTCTATGCAAAAATTCCTTAAACGGTGTAGAACTTCCGGGTTGATGTTGCGAAAATTTGGCATTATTCCAGAACGGATAGGTACTTCATCCGGCAAGACGGACCCAATAAACTTTTACTAATTGTGACGAGCTAAGAAATCAAGTTAGAGCAGCCGCCAGACACTGCAGTAAATTTGAAAAAAAAGGATGTAAACCGTAGTTTGATGGAGCTACTTTATTTATTAGTGCTCAACAAACCGGAAGTGCTTTCCTTAATTCCGCTTCAAGCAACGTATCGATCGAGAATGTTTCATTTCCAGAATGTCACAGCACTTTTTCTCCTCTCTGCCTAGCCTTACTTCAAATTTCCACCAACCTCCCCTCCCTTCTTTCTACCATCTCATCAGCCATACTACCTCCCCCCCCCCCCCCCCCTCCATTTCCGGCCGTTCCTGAAAATGCGGAATAATTGCAGGCTTATTGCATGCATGTCATTATTATTCGTGTGCCGCGCATTGCGTAGTGAACACACATTGCTGACGGCCCACAATTAGACTTTATCGATCGAAATGTGCGATGCGGAAGGGGATGATGTAGACAGATTGCGATATACGCCTGGGCACAACTAAAAAAGTTATCACGTTGGAATGTGAGTGAATTACCCTCCATATATTTTCTCATATACTGGGGGGAATTCGATTTTGCACAACAATGGAAATTTTATCATATAGAAATGAAAAAATACCGGAAGGGAATTATTTAAATTTTAAATGAAAAAATACCGGAAGGGAATTATTTAAATTTCATAAATATTTGGAAATTATTTTATTTTTCAACGGATATTTTATAAGCTAATGAAAAAGCAGAAACTTCTCGCAGCTTTAGCTGCACAAAATAATGCTGAATTTTAAGGTTGATTTTGGCATTCATAAAAAAAATTTTTTTTTTGAAAAGGAGAGATGTCGCATTGACGTGCTATGTACAGCGACGGTAACTCGCCCACAACGAAAAACTTCAGTTAGAGATTCGCACGTTACCGCAACTAGCATTGATGAAGCTACAAGGGGAATGATGTAAAGAGAGAAAACGCAAAAGGCATCCCCTTCTCTTGTCAGTCTTTATCTATATGTGGGACGACAGATTTCAAGTTATAGTTTAATACTCGATACAGGTGAAGGAGGAGGGGGAAGTAATGCAAGGATAGGAATACCTTTTAAGAAACATTATAAATTTTTTAACATGCAAGAGATAGTAGCAAGAAAGAATAAGATTACGCATATTAGTCTACTCATCTGTTGGCCACATTTTAAAATCAACATTTATCCCTCTTGAATATTTTTCACTTTAATGCAGCTACTATTTTCGTTACGTTCCGACGGATATATTCATCAGAAAACGACGGCGGCAAAAATTGCTGGGTAGAAATTAATCTATCAAATATAGATAAAAGGTATAAGCACAGGTTAATTAGATCTAGTAGAAGTTTACAGGTCACCGAATCTGAAATAGGTAGTGCTTTCACTTGCCATTTTAGCTCAGGTGGCCATGCCTATTGAATCCTCGGAGATAACGGTACAAAAGCTCTCATCTCTCGTAGAAAAAAAAACACCTATCCTAGTTGTGCGCATTTTGAAGAACAAAAAAATACATATTATGCCGTTTCTATTGGAAGATATACTAAAATTTAAATCACTTATCGACATTCCTTAATTAAATTCTCAAAAAAAGAGATACAGCAAACGAAACGATGAAAGTATTCAAGTCAGAAAAGAAGAAAAACTTGAAGTTAGTTATTTTTAATGAAAAGAATTAAGCACACATTGGTCATTGATCTTAAATTTATATGACGTTTATAAATGGAAAAAGAAAATTGATATTCATTCATAAACCTCACTAGAGAAACAGTCGACGAAGCCTATTTGTTGACATCAAGTGTTGAGCTTCGAATTTCAAATTGTACTCTTAGTAATGATGATGAAATACCTTGATGAAAAACAAAGAAAAGATGAAACTGACTTATTACAGGTGTTCAAGGCAGGTAAACATTCAAGTATATGTGAAGAAAAAAAGCACCTGAGAAGTGTACATCTTTAATTTTTATTTCCTGATAGACGTCATAAGATTATCACCAAAAAAAAAAAAGAAAAAGAAATAGAAAATTTCAAAAAGAACATGTAATTGGCAACGATATATCTTTACTCACTCAGTCATTTTATTAGATTAAAAAAATTCTTTGGATGGAATTTTTTTCAAAAAAAAATTTTTTTTGCATAAAAAACTCTCCCATTGAAAACTAACCTCTACATTGTACTTTGAAAAGACTTTCTTTGAACAATTGACAAACTAACTTATTGAATACTTAGGAGTTCTCTCTCACTCTCATTCATTTTTTTTTTCTGTCGCCAGAAAAAAAATCAAAACAAAACAACATTGATTGCTACCGCTCATTTTGGTGTGCTCTTAGAGGACACCACTCAAACAACGCTTTGTTTGCTTTTCGATGACTCACGCAACTCTTTGCCATCACTAAATTTTCAATCACAAATAGCGAAATTTGTGGGGGAATAGCGAAAAAAATACAATAAAAAGTTGAATCGATTTGTTGCCTTAAGTGAAAATGTAAGTTCAGAAACTGTTTGACTAATTAAAACAAAATAATTGGCTGAAAGGATTCCGATAATATTAAAACAATCGAATAATCTTTACTTTGCGATAATCTTTTATTTTTAGGCCCTTTAAACGCGCATCACAAACAGCAACTTCTTTTCATTGCAAGAGGTGAGAGGGGGGTTGTGGGGGAGGAAGGAGTAATACATGTTCGTAAATATGGTGAGAGGAAGGTAAATTAAGTGGGATTTTTACACACGTTTGAGAACAAACGAAATCAAAGTGTGCTATTTTTTTAAACTTTTCTCCTCTCCCTCCTCTTATTTCCTTTTGTAAAAATTAATCCTCTTCCTATGCTAGGATATACTTCCGATCGTCCTAATGGGAGGTGCTCTTAAGTGCCCGCTTCTCCCTTGCCATGTAATACTTATGAGTAGGACCGATAGGTCCTCAGAAAGTGAATCCTTCCATACTTTAATGTTGCTACTATCAACTTTCTCTTTCGACAAGGGGGGCAGCACTGCCGAGGACCATCAGCAATTTCACTTCTATAGCCTCAGTGCTATAAGGAATCAGTACAGAAGTCGTCCCAAACGTCATGTGATTACATCCGCCATGATAGTAAGTGACGTTCTAATCGTCGCATTCAGCGATAGTTTCATGTTGTACGATTCTTGACGATAAAAAACTCAAAAAATGTTTGGTTTTTATTGTAACCATTTTCTTTTTAAATCGTTTAGCTAAGCACTATCATCGATCGTAACGAAAAATTTCCAATATTCTTTGTGTGATCTATATTATTGAAGCCTATAGATTTTAAAAATTTATTTCAAACCTTTTTCAACAGTAAAGATAATTTTTTTTTACAAAAAAGGCGCAAAGTGAATTATGAAATTACCCATCAATAATAAATTTTTTTAAAAGTCTTCATTTCAAAGTTTGCAAATGCAACTAGATAATACTTCTAAAGTTTTGTTGCATAATACGATAGAAAACATTTACAACTATAAACGTATTACGCAATAAGTGATGATATAATGCGATAAACAATTTAAAAAACAGAAGACAACGAAAATATGTTTTATCAAATCGGTAGGAAATGCTCCTTCTACGTTATCTAATAGTCCAATATGTACATAGCATTTACCAATAAATATTTCACAGGAGATGAATAGAAAGATTGGGGAAGGAATTTTTCAATTTAATGAGCACATTAATTTCCACACTATCTTACTCAAATAATACACATAATGCATTCTAGCGGCGACTCAAGTGATTTTGGATTTTTAGAGGCAGTCTTGCGCCCATCTGATTCGACCTTCTTGAGATGTTAGTACTACGACCTAAACTGTCAGCGGACTGGTCACAGACCTTAAGCCATAAATTTATAAGGACCCGAGTCGGTTACTAGTCGATTCTACGATATCTTCTACAAACTAACATCTTTCTCTTTATCCATCACTTATACTACATTTCTAGATTGAAAAATCCCAAAAGGAGAATATTTTATGCAAAAGAACAATAATAAAAATAAGTCATACTATTTTCTATTCAGTCTCCTTATTTCAACAAACTTTTCTATAAAAGTTCTCATAAAAATTTATAACCATGGGGTTTTATTTTCAAAGTTGTACGATATCGTTTCGACATATTCCCGAGAACCTTCACTGGTATTGTATACAAGTGAAAACTGACTTATATGAATTGATTCTAGCTGACCACACAAAACGATGAAATATACAAATGATGTTTCATTTAAGCAATCGAATCAACACACACGCTTATAATGTCATAATTGACGTAAGGGAAATAAAATACACAACGTATAAAATGTCTAGACATCTATAGAAAGCATAGAGCCTCTTATATATTCGGCTGCAGGGAAATACTCAACGGTTTTCAGCAAGAAATATTTTCAGCTAGGATGTTTAGCAATGATATCGCATCAAATTTCCCTATTATTTGACTTGTAATGAATGCTTATCAATATAAAAAGCTATGCACTATTCACTAATATTATGACTAATAAACTAACGACAAGTAAATCACCTTTTAGAAAAGAAAAAGAGATAACATACAGAATCTGAGTGGCTAATGATAGGGTTTGAAAAAATTACTATTGTGGTACCGATGAAGGTAAGAATTATAGGTATAGTACTGTTTGCATAAACCATAATGAATTAACAAAATCGCAAAAACTAATTTTTGCTCAGCAATCATGAAAACATTCAAAATACCACACCAATTATGACGTCATTCAAGTATCTCGGTTACTGAAAGTGTGAAAGTGTGCCTATCATTACTACCATCACTAAACTAATCACTGATCAGAAGCGTTGAAAACAGTGCTGTAATATAGATCCGAAACCAACAATGAGACGTAATTGTTAAGCCTATCTACTGGAATCCACCATCTAGGCAGAAATAATAATAATGAAATATGCATATGAACACACATTGGAACATATTTTCATCGCGTGATCCCTATGCATTGACAGTGCAGTCATTCTATTTGACTGACCATGCGAATAACTGAACGGCCAAATAGAGCAAAATTCTAATTAAATATGCTAATGAACTTATCAGTGAATTTGTTTGCACCTATCGCTTAACATATCGACAGAATCTTAAATAGGTTGATGAATGTGCAACGGAGAATTGTGAAGTGTATGTTTTTGACAGCCGTATATTATTGACAGCTGTTCAAAAACTGGTTGGACGCAAAAGGTCATCGAAATCAACAATGAAATTTGCATATTTTAAGATCAAAATTCCCCATTCGCGCTCAGAAATTCCACTAAAGTAAATATAGATGCGAACGTTTCGTTGCTATTTTGAGCCTATTGAATAGAACATTTTTTTCGTATAAATAAAAACGCCGCTTAAACAATTCATTGAGTGCAAATATTCCATTTTATTATAAATAAAGACTACTAATTATCAGAAATAAAACAGTAAATGAAAAAGTATTGAAAAATGATATATAATGAATAAACACGCAGATAGAGGGGAATGATATAATAAGTAGACGAAATGATAAATTCATATGTAATTAAAATTTATTAGGCGATGATTAAAGAAGAAAGAAATATTAGAGGAGAAATAATTCGATTTTTCAGTAAATCCCCAGTAAGGGATATATGATATGCAAAACCCCAAACTCGAAAAAAAAACAATTTGGAAATGGGATGATAAGCACTGCCTGACAACGAAATCAGTACAATTTCATATCGTCATATTCATTACCATAATCTATTTTTATGCAAATTTTGCATATCGGACGTGATCTGATTGTGGAGAACTTTCATATGGAAATTTGAGAATATCGGTGAATGATACCAAAAGAGATACAGCGAAAATGAAATAAAATTTGAAGCTAACATATGCATTTCAACGATCACAATCCCACTAATATAGCTCTTTGTTTGTAACAATCACAGTGCCTCTATATTTGGCTAACTTTAGAACCTATTTTTTAGGCGGAAAGAAGAAAGTGCAAATTCTCAATTTTAGATTTTGCCTACCTAGATCAAAATTACCCGTCCCGTCTCCTCCGTCTTCCCTCCCCCTTAGGTGGCAATCCCAAGTATAGCAACAGATGTTTTCTTTGTGGTTGTAATTTAGTTGCACGCATTTCATACTCCCCAATAACCTAACATTGTTCACGTGCAATGCAATATATCGAGTTGAAATAATATATAAAATTGAAAACAGCAATGTTAAAATCTTTCTCATTTGCAATATTCGCAAGAGAATGAAAACTTTATGCAGGATGATCAACGATAGTTTTCACTTTTTTATGTGAGAAAATTACGAAAGGAATAGGATGAAACAAACAGAAAAAAAAAAATTGGCGCCGCTTGCAAAAGAAAAAAAAGTAGAAGCTTGAGATTATAAGTGGCAACGCCGCATAACATAGCATTTGTATGACACAGCAAATGAGTGCACCATTGATTGACGGCCAAGAGAGACTCAAGAGTGGAAAGCGCACTGGGGGATGCCGATGCAACTTTCGTTCCTAGTTGCTATTAGCGGGGGTCGGCAAGTTTTAATCTCACGGCGGATATGCCTAGTGCACTTTAATCCAACCTCAGCTGGAAAGGTAAAAGTGGGAATGGGGAGTACGAACATGCGCAAGTGAGGCGTGGAAAATCAGTTTTTTTCCAACATTTTTTGAGGTAGGTGATCAAGAAAACAAAACCTATCGGCTCTTAACACAAATCGTCGCACTAACTCTTTTCAGTGCAAATTTTCATTTCATTTAAATCAAATATAAATGGTCGGTAATTGTAGAACGAAGATAGTGAAATTTAAGCAATAGACAATACAGCCGCAAATCTCAACGATTCTTTCCTAAAGGTTGATTCCAATTAAGAACCTATATCCGTTTTTAAATATTAAATATTAAATGAATGAAACAAAAGAACAAATACAGGTCGGTTCTAATAATTTTATATTAGCGGGAATCCGTATAAACTTTTTCCTAGTTTAAGCTATATATTGTAAATTTAATAAAGTAGAAAAAATAAGCCACAACAATCAGAGATTGCTTTCCACTCACTCCACTGATTTTGATCTTTGATCTTCACTAAAAGCAGCGCACATTCCACGAATACTATCTATTGCGCTTAATATGCTTATCGCTATATTTTACGCTCATAGCAAATATACGTTATTGATCATTCGCTGACAAACGTTTTTCACTAGTTGAGGGCCTCTTTTTGCTGTTGGTGAAATGTCTGAACAATTTCGGCACTAATCTGTAAAATATTTCCACGTTTCTTTCATTGCCACATAGTCTTTTTAAAATTACTACCGTTATACGCAAAGCGACGCAGAGTAGCAATGACAAGCGCAATCGAGCATCAATGCACGCAATTGCTTAGGATTCAAGGCAGTCGCCAGAACCGATAGTGAACAGGAGACAGTGCCAACCAAGGTGAAGGGGGTGGATGCAGGGGAGTGGTTGCAGGAGGGGGCAAAAGATGCAAGACTGCATCTGTGTATTTCAGTATTTAAAGCACCTATTTGAAAACTCACTGCAGACTTTATTCGTAATCGACGGTTTATTCGTGTCTGTATGTGTGAGTAAAATTTTACCCAATTTGAGTCACAGTGACTATTACAACTATTTCATCGCAAACGGATCACTCACGCTTTACTTTCAATACCCTTATCGAGTTATGCAAATTTTTTATATGCAACTTTACTCAAATGTTCTAAAACACAGTTTTACTCAAAACTCTACTGCTATCAATTCAATATATCAACTAATGCATGAGCAAAAAACTTGTCAACGTCAAAGCGTAACATAAAAAACATCTTTACTATTATCATTCATGTTCGTTCTTATCAATTATATTAGTTGTTATCATTGAATCTGTTAGCGCTCAACTTTGTAAGCATACTCACCCCCTCTTCGCTTGAAGTTGTCCACCTCATCCGTTGAAATATTCATTGTTTCGCCGTTTCTGAGCGCTAATTGCAACGCTCTGCAAAGATCGTCATTGCACATAAACTTACAATGCAAATAACTATTTCATCGCAAACGGATCACTCACGCTTTACTTTCAATACCCTTATCGAGTTATGCAAATTTTTTATATGCAACTTTACTCAAATGTTCTAAAACACAGTTTTACTCAAAACTCTACTGCTATCAATTCAACATATCAACTAATGCATGAGCAAAAAACTTGTCAACGTCAAAGCGTAACATAAAAAACATCTTTACTATTATCATTCATGTTCGTTCTTATCAATTATATTAGTTGTTATCATTGAATCTGTTAGCGCTCAACTTTGTAAGCATACTCACCCCCTCTTCGCTTGAAGTTGTCCACCTCATCCGTTGAAATATTCATTGTTTCGCCGTTTCTGAGCGCTAATTGCAACGCTCTGCAAAGATCGTCATTGCACATAAACTTACAATGCAAAATTGACATTTGATTTATAACAAAATTCGCATTGCAATGCAAAGGAATTTATGCACTGCACATCTATACCACCTCAAAATACTAAGAATGTCGTCGACTTACTTCACTTGGGGTCGTCGAATCGTTACCTTGAACTTCTGCCCCAGTCATTGCTTTTTTTTGCAAATTGAATATAAAGGAATCTTTCAATGTCCAAAACTTTATGCACATAACTCCTAACCGTACCCACAATCATTCTTCTATTTTATAAATACTTGAATAAAAGTCGAAGGAAAAAGTTTCAATCGGGCAAACTTCCAAAACTTCGCATTTATAAGTTACTAAAACTGCGCAATTATGAGTGATGAAACTTCCCGTCTTCTGGCCCAAATATCACGCTATAAAGTTTAAAAATTCCAATGTTTGCTTTTGTTTAAAATTTTACTGAATAGCAAAAATTGCATTAATAATGAAAAGAATTCTGCTAAGGATTTTTCGGAAAAATCACAAAAGTTTATTTTTAAATTTTTACAACTCAAAAATACAATTCGATGCATTATTCAAATTATTCTTACGAAGTAATTTTGAACAACTCTTTCATATCTTAAAACCTCATTTCGACAAGGACTAACTTAACATTGTACATTATGAATAGATGTCAGAATCCACTTTTTTTTCTTCTTTTTAATGATCACGTGACAACTCCGATATTGCTCTCATGATTCAGAGTTGATCTTATTTGCGTTACAAATTTCTCTATTTCTTAATCATATACGTTTAGCATTCTCTTTTTCTCGCCTTAATGTCTTTCGTCTCCGTAAGTCTCTAGCAAATTCGCTCATATATACGAGTGATTTCTTTCTCTGCAACACTATCGTTTTAGTGGACTCTCTCAACCAACCAAATGCATTTGCTAAAGTGCCCAATGAAAACGACTAGCACGCACGCGCACGTGAATCAAGAGTTCATAGGCGCTCCGCTCACGCAAAACTATTTGCACTGCTGCTTGGTTTTGCGCTTATTTGGGGGTTTAATGCGAAATTGAGTTTTTTTTCTGGAAAATTTTTCTTAAAAAATTCCTTCTGGAAAAAAGATTTGATATAAAATTTATGAAAATATGGGGCAAAAAAAATCTGAATGCTGGTAATCGCTAATTTAGCCATTCAAAGTTATTTCAAAAAATTTTCAAAGCGTCGTTACTTATGTTTTAACGTAATCTGGAAAATTCAACAAATTCCTGAATGCTTTAACGCATTCATACTCATCCCTACCAAGAGTCCTATTTTATATTCATCAAATGATACGATGAAATCATTCAGCTTGAATCGACTTGGCAATGAGACCTGACCAGTCCCACCCTCACACTACAGTTATAGAAGTGTCCATTCATTTACATTACAAGTCATCGAAAATCGGTTCCACTAATGGTAACTGATCGCTTATGCATATGATACAAGCTGCTTTTGAACATTGCAGGAAAGGTGAAAAAGGGGAGGAAGATGCGTGTGCGAGAAGTTTTATGCTGGTATAGCTCCTTGTCAGTACCTCATTCGTTGATAATAGTAGTAAAGTTCGAGTGATGCTTTTGGTACATGTCAACGAAACCACACCGATTAAGAAATTTAGGTGACAACAAAACCAGCTGGCTCGAAAAATTTTTACTAATTGGTGTCTTGCACTTCCTCAATAATCGGAGCATCGAATCAAAAATTGCTATGGAAGGGCGTTTTTACTGTTGGTCATTGCAGCAGCCAAACTAACTCGGGCTATAGAGGTTTTCGAATTGAAACTACCCGGCAAACAAGTACAAAAATGGAACATGAATATAAATATAAACAATAAATGTAAATATAAATATAAATACAAATGCAAATTTTATATTTATATCTATATCTATATCTATATTTATATCTGTATAAGCAAAGGTCAAGAAGCCTTTAATCGCTGATGATTGATACCGAACAAGCAAGAACTCTTCAAGACCTCATTAACTCTGTAAAACTTTGTAGTACCACAAGCCGTGAAGAAAATTTACATAGTGAGGGGGGAGGATTGATAGGTCATTCACCGATCAGTTAGACCGCCGAAATGTTTGTAGTTCACGAAGTAAAAGTACGTGCCAAACGAACATAGCTGAACGAGAGCGCAAACAGACAGCACATCTCCAACTACCTTTTTACAAAAAAAAAAACTACTGCAATATAGGCACAAATATACTTTAGTGGCTGGCATAGGTCTACGACTGGACCCCACAGGCTGGTCACTGGTCACGCACAATGTGTTTTTTGCAATCCCCCTCATATTAACCAGTACCATTAAATGCTAACAAAAGAAATGTTCGCAACATTTCATTTCCACTTCAACTGAATCAACTATACAACTTAACTGCCAGCAAAGAAAGAGAAGTAGAAAAGAAAAGAAATGGAAAAAGAAATCTACAGGTAAAATGTATACTACGAAAAATGCATAGTAAATACTTCATATAGTAAATAGTTGTAAAAATATAATAAATGTAAAAAGTTGCACATAATAGCACTAACCTCATCGGCATAGTCCGCTTTCTTCTCTTTTTCCAAAATAGCCGTTTCAGCGGTGGAACCCAAGTTCGTTTTACCACCGTGCTTCATTTGCTAGTTCTATAAGTAGAGCTTGTAGCTCAAGAATAAGGAGAAAAACCTACGTGAGAAGAAAAATAATACGCCATTAAATGGTAATGTGCGGTAAAGACGTATGACACTAACAACTAATAAAACCTCCACTGCAAACACACCGCTGTGCATATAGACGTACCTAGTTGCTGAGATATAACTACCCTGCAACTTAGACCATTATAATAAACTGAAGTCTAATATTTTGAGTGATAAATAATAGTATGCGTAACAGTACCTGCCATCAAAAGGTGATATAAAATCTAGTGCTAAATATTGGAAATCAAAAGGTAACGTATTAAAGTAACCCTAATCAAAAAGATATACGCTAGTGATGCTCGTAAAAATATTCGATAAACTGAAACAAGAATTTAAAAGGTTTTGAGTAAATATCTTAATAATATTGTGGAGAATAGTGTAGGAGGCCATATTAAAAGGTGAAAGTGAAGAATTATATAAAAATGGGAGAGCAAACAATAATAAAAGAAAAGGCAAGTCTAAAAATATTGTAACAGAAAGGCCAAATATAAAAACTAGAATATATTTAGAATATATTTAGAAAACAAGATACGTCCAAAATACGAAGCTTCGTAGAGTAATTCGTATAGTTTAACACAACGCTAGAACACGACCAGTCGACACGATGGGTGATGGTGATAACTGAGCAATAAACCTCAGTGCCTATGTTGAATGCATCGACCTCACAGTAGTAACCCTGCGCAGAGCAATATTTAACCCCATATAGAGCAATATTTATATGATCTATGATTAATGTTCAACCAATCTAAACAAAGCGAATAACCTTTAATGTCCACTAAAAGATTCTAACCAAGAAATACTAATATAAGAATACCGCAATAAAATGCTATAACTAACACATAGACATTATGTGACAATACAAAAATGTAAAATTACGCAAACAAATCCTAATTCAAGATGTTGTATGTGTAGAATACGTAAAGAGCAATATTGCATCATTGCTGATGTAGTATTGTGGTGCGTTAATCAATAAGCCTTTGTATATGTGGTCAAAACGATCTTACTATGAAGCGCTAAGACCTCTATAGAACACTCCGTTAGGCGCGCATGGTCAATAAGCATAAGAAACTAAAGTACATAAAAGATGTCATAGATCAATCTTTTAATACCCTATCTACTAGAGTAGACGAATTTATACGTATGTAAGCTCAATCTGTAGTGAATCTCCATAAATTTATTTAGCAATACTCTGAAAGTGATCGCTATTGAATTCAGTAAATCATCAACGTTCCTACACAAAGAGCAAATAAAACGCATATTTATATTCCCTAACGAAATCTTGGCATATTTATATTCCCTAACGAACGAGATGAGATCAACTATATCAGGACTGGCATTACCTCCAAAGCGCATAAACCCAAATAGAGCTTCTGGATGTTGGTTTAACATATTCAACGTTTTCTTGTGGTTACAGAAATACCTGCCAATTACTTTATTGTATGAGAGTCACTTGAATCCTAGGGGCTTTATGACTAATTTTAACCAACTCACTTTTGATAGCACTATTATTAAATATGGATTATAATTAATATTTTGGCACCCAAGTCAATGGAATTGCGTATAAAACTTACAGCCCCTCCTTCTGTGGGTATGCTTGGAAATTAGTTCCTAGGTTCCGAAGTACGGAACCTCTGATTTGTTCACAGAGAAGGAAGAAATGAGTTTTCAGCATTTTCCTGTGGTTTCTCGAAATTTCAATGAACTTCTGAAATATTGCTTTTTTTTGCTAAGAAATGCACTAAATAGATCTTCGTTAGTAAAGATTTCGACCTACAAAATAAGTTTTCGTCACTAGTGATGAAATTTCCAAATTTTCCTTGAAATATTTTTGATTGCGACTAATGTCACCTCTTCTCTTCAGTTTGGTACTTCGATCACTTCAATACCTCACGACACAGCATAAAACAAGAGAACGAACATACTTGAGTGGCACTTTTAGCCGTTTACAAAATGGACCTTAGCATACTCACCACATATGAGGGAAAGAACAAAATTTACTTACGAACCTGTTTAATGGAGCTAGTTGGGGTTGGCGTTCCCTTACCCCTATCCTCGCTATTTACAGGAGTGAAACACCAACGGATGCCATCCTTAACATTCCAATTTTTCGACCCCTTCCGACCTGAAAATCGTTCCCCATGAAACGGAAGCGATTAAGAGTCGGTCATCTATCCAACAACGCCGTTAGTACCCATACGAGTCAACGATACCGTGAACATGCTTTAATCGAAACCTCGTAACAAACTAGTCGTTAATGGAATTCGCGCAAGGCGAATATGTGCTTCCACAATCATAAAATATTGCCGAACATTGAACACAAAACTGCCAAAGCATATTGTCCGTAATTGTCCTTTACAGTGGATGGCAATTTTTTAGAGATGATCTATAGCAAGTCAAAGAGTTGGACAACCAAGACAAGTTCAGCGTTATGTCCATTGTGGATGCTGTGCGAAAATCTTCGACCGTTGCAACACATCAAAGATATCTCCAACATATTCAGCGTCTAGGCTTTATTTCAATGTTCTCATTCACTTCATTCATCTACTTGATGTATTTCTAGGATCTGATCAATTTTCACATTTCTCCCACATTTTCAATTCGTCAACTAAGAAACCTACAACTTTAGATTTCTTCAATCCGAAAAATAAACTTGGTGTAAAACTTATAAACCTAACCAACTTTCAAGCTTATTGACGAATAAGACATTATTGTAACATCGTGAATACCCCTCGCTACCTTACCTATTCTAAACAATTTTAGATGTTGCAGTTGCATTCTTAACACAACAATTATTTCGAGATACCTTTGAGGAGCTAGAACACATAAAACGTTGCAAACAACGTAGAGATTTAATGCCTTTATGAAACGCCTCTAATAAACCACAACTGATGTAGTAAGATGCTTACAATTCATTGAATGAAAAGAAACCGAAACGAGAACAAGATAAAACAATGCCGCACAATGATATAATATGCAAATAAAAACAACCCACTCGATGACAATATAAAATACCTCTGGCACTTGAAACGTGCTACTGACCTTGATAATATCTAAATAACCACCCAACCCCACCACTACCCCCATCCCCTTCTGTAGGATTTCAAGTTTCCGAAGTAGTCGAGCATCTGGTTGACGGCGAACGCTGGCAACACATAAACAATATCATTATCCAAACATTTTGCAGATAAGCGCTACTCTTTTAAAGAGCACACAAAATTCATAATGTTATTAAGTAATATGTGCTGTCTGCATATGTCACCACCATTTGCTTTGGAATTACTCAAATCCCATAGCAACAATTACAAGGGAATCCATGAATTTCATTCGCACCTACCCCTTGAGATTCTTTCTCTATTTCAACATACAATACATTACATGGAATGAAAAAATAATCGTAAACAAATTATTCAAAATAAAAAATCAATAGATGGACCAAAAAATATCAATAAAGAGCATTAATTAATCAATTAATATATGCTAAACAATTTCCTTATTAATTGCAATATAACAACCGAAATATTTAATAAAACAATAATAATTAAATACATCGAATGAAGTAAAGTCACCGAATTACACACGTAAAGCGATAAACAGAAGCGAAGCTTCAATCGACATTTCCGATCTAATGATAATAATACTCAAATGTAAACTTAAAATTTTATCTCATCAAGAAAATATTTCTATAAAATTTCCAATCTTCTCCTCAGAAGAGCTCATGAATTTCGCTGCTAGAAGCAGATCTACAAAAATTACTACAGGATGAGATTTTTTCGGAATGAAATTACAATCAAAACCTAGTTCGCTTTGTTGCATCATTGGATTACCTGACCGACACAACAGTATCGGTCGATCGACTTCAGCTCAAGTACTCTTCAGCATCAATAAATGGTTACCTCTTTTTAAATAATCAAAATTAAAGCCATTGGTCTATTTAAAATAAAGCGCTGATTATGGAAGACCGAAAAACTTGTCGAAAATTGATCAAAAACATATAACGAGATTATGCACAAACATGAAACTGTTTTTGAGAAATAACAGAATGATGCCATCGGTTATAGCGAATCACCGCACTCAACGTTCGTTTTTCAAAGTTCGAATCCAACAAAAGAATCCATAAATAGCATGCTAATATCATTTATAAAATCAGATCCTTATGGCCGTTACATACATCACTGCGGTTTTGCACATTTCAACTATTTTTGTGCACTAATTACAGTCTTCGTTTAGCATTCGAATGGAAGAGATTCACTAACATAAATAATGAAAACATTAAATCGCGGCTAGTAGTTCATTTTGCGACGCACTCTCAACGATAGTATTAAGCGGTGGTGTTCCCGATGCATCCAATGGTTCCTAAAAAACAGGAAAATTCAATTTATTTGCCTAATAAAATCAGCACAAAGTTGAAATATTTTTTAGCTAATTCACACCATTCCTGGTTCACGATTCAATTTTTACCATTTAAAGATTTCACAATCCACAAGAAAATCCACAATCGTTGAAAGATATCAAAAATTTATGAAAAAAGATCCTCAGTTACAGTGAAATCTAAAAAATGATAACGTTAGCAGTAATATGAATTTATCTGATTTTATAATTCAAAAATTCTTCCTTGAGCAGAAATGTGAAGTAGTGAACATATAACGCAGTGAACATCGCTCACTCTGCGATATAAAAAAAGGTTTAAAACGAAAAAAAAATTGAATTATAAGTGAAAACAAACCTCAGTCGAGCTAGCCGATCGTGGCTTAGGCACATCGGCAGATGGGGTGATATTGTTGTCACAATCTGAAGGTTGCCTCGCTTCTGTACAACTCTCCGGAGATGGCATAATCGGTAGTGAAGAAACCGGCGACGAAGGACACACCAAAGATTGATTGCCGTTCGGATCTATCAAATTACTGAAACATCAACAGTCAATGAAAAACAGTGAGAATGCTTACGAATGAGGAGGATGGGAGAGAAAAACATACCGTATTTTATGAATAGAAGCAAGAGGCTTACATTCATTATACATTTCAATTGGAATTTCTGTTGATTAGAAAGCCTATGTTTAAGAAAGAGCATTATTCACAGCAAAGTGGCACATGTTCCTGCAAGAAGGATCGATTCTATTGGGTCTAACTTCAAAACAGGATCGCAATATTGTTTGCGGATGTTTTTAAAAAAGCGCTGCGCTTCACGTATGCACATATCGAAGGAAATTGATGTGATGTGAAAGAAAAGGTGGTGTGTTTACGACAGATAGGAGACATTGCCTCCTTCTACAATAATCGCTAACATGACCCATAACTTCATAACCGTAGCGGCATTAAACAACAATAAATTCTTGTATCGTGGAAATTTGTGCAAAACCGGAAGGTTTCAAGAGTGATTTCAGATATTCAAATATTGGAGGATTTGAGCATTACCTTTCGGCGCTAGCTGTCGTTTCACCGCTAGATGAGCGTGTTGATGCCGTACTTTCGTTGGATACGGTAGATGCCCAAGATTGTGGTCTTTGCGCACGATGATTTCCTCGCTCCGATAGAAATTCACCCGTTATGCTATAATATCAACATATAAAATCAACAAATATTACCGGTGCCATCAAAATGAAACCTTTAAAGATGGCGAATATACAATTTAATTGTAAAAAGTGCATGAATCAATTTAAGGGGAAACTATCTCATGAGATACAATCACCTTAGCAGGCGATAAAAAAATTGAATTATAAGTGAAAACAAACCTCAGTCGAGCTAGCCGATCGTGGCTTAGGCACATCGGCAGATGGGGTGATATTGTTGTCACAATCTGAAGGTTGCCTCGCTTCTGTACAACTCTCCGGAGATGGCATAATCGGTAGTGAAGAAACCGGCGACGAAGTTACCTTTCGGCGCTAGCTGTCGTTTCACCGCTAGATGAGCGTGTTGATGCCGTACTTTCGTTGGATACGGTAGATGCCCAAGATTGTGGTCTTTGCGCACGATGATTTCCTCGCTCCGATAGAAATTCACCCGTTATGCTATAATATCAACATATAAAATCAACAAATATTACCGGTGCCATCAAAATGAAACCTTTAAAGATGGCGAATATACAATTTAATTGTAAAAAGTGCATGAATCAATTTAAGGGGAAACTATCTCATGAGATACAATCACCTTAGCAGGCGAGAAATAATTGCTAAAAAAATACAAATGAACGTTTTCTGGCGGAATCAACAACAAGAAACTTACTAAATAGTAACTGTTTCGATAGACTAAACAGTAAGTGTTTCGTTAACAGTATAGAACATTCAGGTTTATCGGTTTGGTGGAAATACTTTCCTCTGCTGTCTAATTAGTGAAATGAATATTAAAAAAATTCTTTCAAATCACTGCCTAATTAACCTTCAACACTACAACACATCCAAATAGAGTCCTCATATCGCTCTTGCAAACTTACTTTTGTTTAACATTAAAAAGCAAACAATTATTTACCGATGCAATCTCTGAATCCACCTAATTTTAGTGTTTTCATCTAATGGTTGTATGGCGTAAGCTTCACTCTTCGTTTCATCCCAAATTTCGAAGCGTGATGGCGACGTTTTGGAAGTGTCGGCGAATCCAAGACTACATGTCTGCAAACAACAATGCAAATGGGATGAACAAACATAAACAAATTGTGAGCTATGTTTTCACTTCTTTTTAATTAAATTTCATCTTACAGATTCTTGGGTCGACGGGAAACGAATACACGAAGCGGATTGAAAGTACCATCAGAAGAACAGCCTTGGCAGTCTTTTCATTCCGACCCAAGAATCTGCACGATGAAATTTTCTGAAACTTTTTCATTCTCTTTTCACAATTTTTTTCTTTCTCAATCGTCCATCCTATAGATCACGCACTTCTTTCTAGACCTCCTTCGAGATATTGGGAGGGCAGAGAGAAGGATATTATCAGCTCTTCTTATATTCGCTCGCAGTGAATTTTATTCTACTGCTGACGCAAAGGAAACTTGACAATTTACTGGCAAAAACATCTTAGCATTATAATACATGTAAAAGATACAAAATCTTTAAGAAAACGCTCTCGATTGAAACAAGTTAGAAACTGTAAGGCAGCAACTAATGATGAACGTTTAGAAATAATAAAACATTTATTGTTTTTTTGCTTCTTAACATCTTAGGAACCTTTTGGCTCAACCATCGGCCACTTATAACCTATTTTTCTTTAAGATCGGTATCATATGAACTAAAAATGAAGCACTGCCGCCAACCTAATTGAATTACTACCTAAAATAAATAGATAACCTCAACCATATAAACGGACATGATGTCTTTCTCAAGCAATTTGCGATAAAATGCCATTGCGAGATTTAACCTACCCTCGCAAAGAGTTAGACAGAAAATCACCCAAGCAAAAGACCTTTTACTTGAGTGATTTTCTGCTTAACCCTTTACGAGAGTAGGTTCAAAGCTGTTACTTGGGAGATTTTCTGCCTAACTCTTTGCGAGAGTGGGTTCAATCTCGGAAAGAGTTAGGCAAAAAATCACCCAAGTAACAACTTTGAACCTACTGTTGCGAGAGTAGGTTCAAAGCTGTTACTTGGGAGATTTTCTGTCTAACTCTTCGCGAGATTGAACGTACTCTCGTAAAGAATTGGACAGAAAATCACCCAAGTAGCAGCTTTGAATCTATTCTCGTAAAGAGTTAAGCAGAAAATCAGCCAGGTAACAGCTTTGAGCCTACTCCCGTAAAGAGTTAAGCAGATGAAAGCAAAACAAAGGGCACTGACAGGTTAGTCACGATAAGAAATGCAAAAAAAAACAATTATGCTTAGAGAGCAATACTAACCGGAATACAGAGTTTATGTTCGTAGTATTCAGGTGCATATGGAACGGGTTGTGTTCGCTTCTTACAAAAAAGTATGCCACCGTCGAACAGAAATAGATGTCTACGTTGTGCTTTGTTTAAACGACGTGCCTTCTTTTTGAATGCGAAAATATCGCATTCGGTTTGAAGGCGTAGTGGACCAAGTAGGGTTAGGTCACCCTGTAACGCAAAATTATCATTTAATCCACAGAATTAAATTCATTTCTTAGAGTTTTTCCGCTTAAAATTAAATGCTTTTTTTGATCGTAACCGAATTAACTTCGACGTTTATCAGATTTTTTATCTTATTATTCTGGAATAAAATACCCAAGAGGGGATGCTTGATGCGTGAAGTTATAACTAAGTCCAACTTGCACTGGAAAAGTCAAGTTAACGGGATGCCACAGGATTCACAAATCAGAAATCTCGTCCGGTTCCTTGATTCCTCTGATGGCTGAAAGAAGGCTGTGCATTTTACAGCTGAAATACATGTGGCATTGTAGACCATATTTTCATAAAAGATTTTCCTTACAATCTTTCGGTGGATATTTTCCCGACGCAACATACCTCTATCCTCTCATGCACCTATCACATGAAGTCCCTCTACCATTATACTCATTCCTCGAATAACTGTGACATTCATGTGAGAATAACCCTGACAGAAAGTTTACTCTTTCCATATACTTTCCTTTCATTCCACTTTCACTCACTAGCCGGATGCCTGATCGCTGATCTTGATTTTTTTAACCTGTAGTTATAAAATTTCGGAGATAAGTGCCTGCTCTCAGCAAAGAGCAGGTATTGACTACTTTTGAAAATAGATGGACTACGTCCAGCAAGTCACCACTGGCACTGACCAATGTCCCTTCATGTAGAAAGTTCAGGAACAAAATCGTTAATTTTTGCTTTCTTTCACGCGCTGAAGTGCACCTTACGCACAAACAATCTGCGAGGTTTTTGTTGACAGTGCACTGGTCAATGTGCTATTCAGGCGTGAACAAAGCCAAGAGGACGAGATTAATCATTTGGCTCGCATCGTTCACATCTATTTATTTACTCGTCAATGTTTGCGTGAAAACAACAGAGTGTCATTCCCCCAATGTCTTCCAAAAATGGAACTAGCAAAAATCCATTGAAAAAAATCCGTGATCATCCATCACCAACATATTCCACGAAATGAGCAAATTGCACTGAATAAACGGAGAGTTTTGTTCTATTAGATATCATATTTTATGCGCTTATGCATATTATATTTCAATTAATCTATTTTATCCCACAAAGAGAGATAAAATTTAATTCCAGTTTTCAGGTTCAATGAGATTTGATTTCAATTTATAGGACTGAAGAGATTTGACCCCAATTTACAGATGTGATAAGATGATGACAATATTTTCCAATTTTAGTCTTTTTATACTGCATATAAATGAAACTCCATATTAGAGACTCAATAATAAAGCAGTTTATCAGCTCCAGCAGGTTAAAAAATTGGCACAAAAAATTTGTCTCCTTTCGCACTCATTTCTTCAGCGTTATTCCCTTCAACATTTATGGAACACTTATAGATCAATAGAAATCATTCCATATACTATCCCGAAAAAGGTATACATGGCGGACGTTTTAAAGGAACGGTATGAACACTTCTCCAGAGGCACTTCCGTCAACAGCTATCCGCAATCTTAACGTTGAAAAATCAACAATGCTAGTTTTTGGATCATACTAGAACTACCACCTGGGGAACATGAAAGGAGGCGGGGGGGGGGGGGGGGGGGGGGGGGGGGGTGGGAGGGTGAAATAATGGTGCAATTTTCGGTCTTCTTAGTTAATCGCTGCATTTGTTTACTCAAAAGTGCTTATGGACGTATTCTCTTCATATTCGACTATTCTGCAAAAAAGAAAAAAAACACATTATGCACTTTCCAACTGCCTTGTTGTCTTTCCGCATCCCTTCTCTCGAAATATCTATGACAGCTAAGCTACTTCCATTACGCTAGTACTGAAAACGAAATCATAACATTTCTGAGTCGTAAAACCACCAGCGTTGATTCAATTCTATTGCTCTTGCAGTGAATGAACTTCTGCAGTTGCTGACTCAATGTATGCCGGCGCACTTAAAAATATCCTTCAACTAAGCCGAACAGTAGGCACAGTAGTGAAGTTACTATTTATGCTCATGACGACAGCAATACGTTATTAATGACGTTTATAGAGGAGAGGAAGGAAATTGAAGGAAGTTGCAAAAGACAAACTGCATTTGATGCTATTGTTCATGCACTATAAATTTTGAAAAAAATGCTTTGCTAAAAAACTATGCAAAATAATTCACTGTTTGCAATAACTAAAAAAACATTTCGCGCACGATTCTTTCCGTATATTCAAATTAAAACAATACTGTAAACGAAATGAAATATTACATATATAAGAAATAGTACAATAATTGTAATTCTCATATTACCCTAACGAACCATTCCGGTAACTCCTCTTACGTTAAGTCATCAGCAAGCGCCATACTAAGCAAAGCTTCGCGGAAAATCTTTCCATCAAATGCCAGAAATATCGTAAAACCTCATAATCAACCACGCAGCAATCTTAATGTCTCACTTCACGAAAGGAAGTGGTAAAATGATAAGTGAGAAAAAGCGCCTCTAGAAGAAAGACAACATCAGAACGAACAAGAAGGGAATAATTTGAGAGGAGAAATGGGATGGAGGAGATGCCTTCATCTTCACTTTCAGAGCATGTAGGGATAACATGTGAACGGGAGACTGCATTGAGGATGAGAAAATTATATTCAACAGTTCAGAGCGTAAGGTAATGGTTATGCGAAAATTTCGAAGTATCATAAAAAAGAACGAACCGCAAAACCGGAAATATGCAATTGATGCATAGCTGAGTTGAGCTGTGCCAATAAATCCAGCATTGATGATAAAGCCGCTTCCACATCATGACGCATCTCTTCCGCGCAATGACGATGCAACTCCTACAAACATATGCAAATTTTTCAAGACTAGAATGATCACACTTGCTGCTATCCAAGCAACGAATTTGAAAAATTGTGGCAAATACCCATAGAACCATTAGCGCAATAAAAATAGCAAGTTAGATGAAACTATAAAGATTTGCTGGAAAAAAATAACGTTTGCTAATGGAATGTGCACACTGTAGCGGAATTGACTCTTAAAAGAAGGCTGAAAACGAAAACGAGCATTAAATTTCTTTATCACACATATTAGCCTGCCACAAAGAAATAGACAGTATAGGTAAGGTAGTTGTAATCCATAAAGCACAGAGTTTGTAATATTTTAGAAAGGATTCACTAAAGCATACTTTTAGTAAAAGTTGATATTTGGTTATCCTTTGAACGGGTTTCAAGAGATATGCACTCAATGGTAAAGGGTGTCCAGCGCGTTTTTGGCATTCCTGAAATTATCACTAAACACTTAATAATAAATAGTATGTCCAGCAATAAATTTACCAAGCAAAAAATATAGCAGGTTAAATACACAAAGAGATTAATATGATTAAGCAAATATCCCATTAAAAAATCAACGATGCGAGAGAAATAATAGCATTTTACCCATTATCTTTTACCCGATAACGTTATCATTTTACCTGATAAAGCTGTCATTCCACTTACTGTAAAATCGAGCAAAATTTCATAGAAATATGTCACTGTTAAACGTTTTATAAATTTACTGCTCTAAAACTGTAATAATATAAGACTGTGTCACGTTTACCATACTTTCCTTAACAGCATTACTTGTGGAAACGGACATTCAAAATGAAAGCCGGTGAAACGGTGAGAAACAATTTCCCTCCCTCCCTTTCCTTCCCCTCCTCCCCCACCCGCCCTTCTTCGCTTGAGTGCTAGGATTTTCCGCGAGTCAATAGCTGATGAAATTCCGCAAGCCCCGTCTTCCGATATCGAAACATTTGTGACTCTCCGCCATCCTACACGGTCTTGTGATATTGTAACCACTTATTTTCTTATCATTCCTATGCCTAATGTGTGCAGTCTCACTCGGAACTCAGAGGAATTTTTTGCCCCATGCTCATGTTAAAATATATTACTGCATAAGTGAAACAGCAATAATAACATCAATCTACTATTAATAAACTGATCAAAGCAATTGAAAGAATTTATAATCATAACTACTAAATGTTAGGTATCATCGTTCCACTTGAAATCTGATAACAGCCACACTAAATATATTACAACTATACCTTCCACAACCAACAGCCTAAATTAGCCAACGCTAACTTCATTTTGCATAGATCCTTTCGTAATCATAAACGGATCACAGCACTGATCCATCAAGCCAACCAACAAACCATTCATCCGATAATAGAAAGTAAAAGTTATGAGAATGAATCTTACGGCAAAAAATTTGCAGCCATCAACATGTTCACGCCTTAACGCTTCACTGAGAGGTTTATTCTGGCAATAGGGATGATAGAGTTGTAGAAAACGATTTCGATGGCTCACAAAACAGTGACAAATATCGACGACCGAATCAGCTGCACGCAAAAAATCAGCCAATAAAAAGTGATCGTGAAATTCAAGCTGAAATATTACATGTGTGAAAATTTATCATTTTTAAAAGCTGCTCTCAACTAGTGAGTAATGAGATTTATTTCAAAAATAGCTCATAAAATGCTCAGTACCCGCAAGTATCACCGCAACTACAGATTAGTCGATGATTGGGCATGACATATGGGTCACTTTCATCAGCAAATTTCGTGGGTGTCAACAGGGGAGAGGGTGAAGAAAGTTCTTCAACAGTCGAAGCAGTCAATGGGGGGAGGGAAGAGGAGTAGAAGGGGCTGAAATTCATTGAATGATTTTCATCCTGATGTTTTTTGCACAGTGATAAAACGAGTCTCAACACAATTTGGTCCGTCACTTATCAATACTGCTTTCCACTTAATCAACCCCAAATAAATCAGCATCTTATCAAAAGGCGACCAAAATCCGACATCCAGATGCAACTTAGCAATATATGAAGGAATAACATACGCTACTTAGATAAAGAATGTAGGGAAGAATCAATAAAGGTAAGCAAGATACCGTATTATTTACAAAAAAAACTAACCAATTCCCGTAGATTTCCAAAGACGATATCACTCCTATCTCTTAACGGCGATGGAATAAGGGCTGAATTCTCTGGTGCTTCAAATGGTTTCACATAGTAGTCGATGATCGACCGAAGTTCACGAACATATGTCTGTTCAGTGTTCACCTAAACATAAAATGAAACTTGCAAGCAAAATTATGGAAAAATTAAACGTGAAAAATAAACTGTATTAAAAAAATTAAAAATATAGCAACGCATCGACTAGCACGTCGATTTATTCTTTCTTGCAATAAAATCAACATAAACAATACGAAGCGATTGCGAAATTGATCAATCTTTCCTAAATTTCCACATTTAAGGCATCATTTCCCCTAAAATGTAGTTGATGGTACGGAGCTCCCAAATGAGCCTTTCAAAAAAAAAAAGAAAAAAAAATGCTGCAGAAGTTTCAACCGATTAATCTACTTAGACATAACGAACAGGAAAAAATCCATCCTGCAAATTTCGAAAATCTAATGTGCAAAATTAAAACAAAAAAAAACATTTTCAAAGAGAAAAACCATAAACATCGAATATACAAGACAACCGCTATAACGGAAGTATTTCAATATTTCATGCAAATATCGACAGAAAAAAATGAATACAGAAGTATATCCTTCACCAATTTGCTTCTATCCTCAACTTTGAATTCAACATTAGTTTACCAATTCAGCGATAACGAAATTCGCTATGGAACTTCTTTCGGCTGTGGGCGTTTCCACAATAACACGAGAGCTTTCACATGATGGTCCCTCCGAATTTTGTGAATGGAATTCATGCAGCACCTCTATTTGACGCTGAAAAAAAGTTTTTTTTTAGCAAATTCTACTAGCAACAAAAGGACAAACTTGTCCTTCAATAACTAAAAAGTTATACGTTATATATATGTATATTATATATATATATATATATATATATATAACATACATCTTGTATATGTGTATAGCTTATGCTGCAAATTAAGTTTTTCAACACTTAGCACATTTCGAAGAAATCGTTTCATGTGTGACGAATGAGGCGACCAATTTTCAAATGAAGATGATCATGGACACAGAAGAAAAAAAAATTGTTCATGCAAAAATTTTCATGCTGTGATGAAATTTTCGCTTTCTCTCACGGCAACTAGTTTCACACAAAGATCCTTCTTTAATCGTAGTTGATGCCAACGTTTTGAAAAATTAAAAATAATTTTTAATGTTGATTTATGTTATCATCTAGTTTACCTCAGTAAAGATTACCACTTTTCTTTTTTTATACTCATTCCACATAAAACATATATAAAGTGTAGGATCTGAAGTGCTATGGCCTCAGCTTTTCATAAATAAATATCAACTCATTTCTCTTCAAAAATTATGAAAAGAAGCAACGTTTTGCAAATCATCGCATAGTGATGAGGCAATGCTGATGTTAGGGTTGATTACTATTATCAGTACACTATCAGCTATCTCAGATTTAATTGTTGTTACCAGCACACTATCAGTCATCTATAAGACGAATGAAATCGGCGATGATAAACAATATCCATTTGCTTCTTCCCTCAAGGCGCAAATTCTGGATAATATACACAATATGCACTGAACTCATCTCAAATGCATCAAGCAGATCGAAGAAAAGAAAAGTATAAAACAGCAATTTAATGCAACGATTATAAAACAAACGTGTGCAATGTGTTTTTTGAGATAACGTACAAAAAATATTTCTTTCAAATGCAAAAATATATGTCTTCAAAAATTCATATCAAAGTCCACAGAAATGCTACGAAACAAGAATTACAAAAGGAGAGAGAGAAAGAGAGAAAGGGAAAGAAGGAAGGAAGAGGGGAGAGAAGACAGGCAGAGAGAAAGGAGAAGGAAAAGAGATAAAAATTAATACGAAATTCGAAATAAATGTTTCTCAGGGGGGATAATAATGTGACAAGACAATCAGACGAACTTTACCATAATTGTTCGACGAATAATAAAGCAACGATAAAGAAATATTGAAGTCGAAGCTAAAGGATCACTAAGGAACCCTAAATTGGAGAAAAAGGCTGCAAAATATTATTGACAGCAGAATACAAAGAAGTATACCAACATCAATCTATCAAAGGAAAATTGCACTCCCCGTATACGCCAATGATATAAATGGCGAGGGTGCACTGTTCTCATATATATAAATAAAAGAGAAGACAACCCAAAACGCCCGGAAGGCATATCGTACTGTTGCTAAATTTCCATATCACTATCTTCTACGCATTCGAGCAAACTATTCAAAGTAATTAGCGTAAAAATGTCCCGAAGGAGTTGGCAGCACTATATGTGTCTCTATAATCCCACTCATTAAGCACTGATATAAGATGTCGGTAAATAATGTTGTCACTAGATGCATCCTCCTAAATGCACTCATATTCTAAACGAATTGATTTCTTATGCAAATTTTCTAAGGCAAAACAAAATTCACTTCTCTCAATTCAATTCCCTCTACAATGAGAATCCGACTAGTAAAAAAAAATACTAAAACGTGCAACAAAGTGCATATAAATTTCGAAACCTTTGAAGTACTGATTAAGTACTTTTAGGGTTTCCTGGACTAAACGGAATAATAGCACAACGATCATTATATGGTAGAAATTTTGTTACTCTATCTTTTATAGTTTATAAGCTGATGTTATCGAAGAAGCAGACAAATCTACGATACAGCGCACGTACTGATATCATCCCGCTGAGATGTATGAACGGTAACCAGGAACATAGAAGCATACTATTCCAGCTAAATTGTATGAAAGCAAATAGTATCGACATTTTACGAGCAAAATGCTTGGAACCTTATATATACCGACACCTGAGAGACTCGCCGAGTGAGAGAAGAATATAAAGATGGGAGACAAGGAGAGAGGTTGAGGGGGGTGGGGAAGCCGTCATCGCAAGCACAAGTGCAATCCCAAGTCCACCTCGGTGACGAATGGGTAAAAATGACGGGACTATGCTCACGAAAAAAGATAGCCTTGGCAACATATCGGAAACCTTAGCTAGGCGAGCTCGATCACGAGAATTAAATAACACATCGTCAAATTATGGCTTTCACCATATTCAGGCGATTACCTATGCTTCCTAGATGAGTTGTAAGAAGTCAAATTTGACAAAGAATTATAAAAAACAAGCGTTCCCCAAGGTAGCACTATTTATTTCAAGAAAGATTCCGAGCCTCAAATTGACAGATTCCAGACTTAAACCCTTTTATAATATCATCCAAACGGAGGTTAAGCACTGATGCTCTCATGGTTGGTTGTTCAACATGAAATTTATCATAAAATTCATATTTTCTGCTGAATATATCAATGAATATAAAAAATCATCAACAGTGAATTTCGATAATAGACAAGTGCCAATAATTCAGTGCCGAATTCTATAGACGAAACAGTACAGCTAAAGAAACTGATGAAAGAAAATTTCATCAATTATCACAGCAAACAGGTACTACAATTACCTTGCATTGCTAAATCTTCAATAAGGACGGCTATATTAGACATCACTGCAGTAGGTTCTCTAAATCCATGAGGCAATGAGAAATATTGCATTTTTTGATAAGAATTTTTTAGTCAAAACAGCGGACTTTATGATCAAGGATATATCATAAAAATGTGACCAATGATAAAAACTAAACTTAGGTTATCGGTGACTACTTCGAAGTTTAGCAGCTTTAAAAATTACATTCGCAATAAGTGAGGCGCCAAATTCAAATTGCTATTTTGAATTAACCGGCGATGTGAGCGAGTAGTAGTGAGCAATCTTAGTGACAGCTGCACAGCTGGAGTTAAATTGAAATGATCGACAATATGCACAATAGGTAGTTGGGTCGCTTGTTTCATGGGATTCCTCCAGTTTGCCGACTTCATAGAGATATTGCGGAAGACAATTTATTACTCCAAAGAATGCGACATGAAGAGACAGCGTATTTAAGTATAGGCTTAACGCAACGCAACAGCCCGACGAAGTTCATATCCACACAGACGACGAAATGTGCCACTCACTCCGATGGCTTATTTATTTTATAGCATAAAAAATTCGAAAACTAGAAAAAAATTACTATTCTTTCGTAAATGAACATCGCTATAAATGTTCATGAACAGCCGCCACCACCCTCCTTGCAAGCACGCAAAAGAACTAATGGGCGACTAATACAATACACTCAACAACCATACGCGCAACAAGCTAAACATCGCATCTATATAATCACAGCGGTGCGCTGCACTATAACTTCGCATGCCTATTTTGATCGATGCGTACCCGTAAACGAAAAAGGCAACTATAAAATGGCTTATCCACAAAGTGACTGTTACCTATTCCAAGAGGTTTATGAATATTAAAAAAAAACCTGATATACGTTTAAAAATTCTATCTCCTATCGCGGGAGATAGAATTTCGAATTTGCAGACATCAAACGCAATAGATGAAAAATAATTCATCAAAAATAAATTTAAATAAACTCTTCAATACATGTAAAACATTGAACTTTTGAAATATTCAGAACTAAAGGAAAAATTAACAGCAATTTTTAATTTTTGTACTATACTGGCATATATTTGTCGAACTTGATCATGAAATATTCTCTACTAGATTTCGGAAAAGAAAACTTAATAAATACAGTTCGTTGCGTTATTTCATCCCAATTTTGAAAATTATATTGTACTATTTTTTGAAACACAATCGAGCAATCGGATATTACTCTCAATATGGATGCCCAACCTATCCCTCTTCCTCGATAACTAGGTCCGACTATCTAACAGCAGAACTTATAAATGAATAAATAAATAAACAAATAAATAAATATTATATATATATAAGCGGGAAGCGTTGACATAACAAATTTCAGTAATAAATAAGAAAGAAATTTAAATTACCCTGTATGTTGATAACAACGCTGTAGTAGAGTATGATCGTGTCACACGTAAACTATTTCTGAAGAACATTTTGAGGTGCTGAAAATTCACTCACGTATAATAGGCTAATATCACACAATGACGAAAAGAAGCTCATATACGCAGAATCAAAAATTAAACGTAATAGTGAAACTCTTTAGAAACTCACATGGAATCAAATAACAAATTCCAACGTAATCTTTATCTCTAAGCTATCACTCTGATTTTATTTACTCATAGACGCATAAATTCGCATATTTCAAAGCCGTTTATCTATTTCTATGAATAATGCGCGCCTGATTAGAAAATCAACGTTTTTGAACAAGTGTATTTCTATTTTCGAGTATTTCTGTTTGCATTTCTGTTCAGTTTTATCACACTGCTGATCATGGAGAATGACTGTTACCTATTCGAAGAGGTTTATGAATATCAAAAAAAAAAAAAAACAACCTGATATACGCTTAAAAATTTGCTCAAATGTAAAACTTAAGGAATAGAAAAATATTTTCGGAAAAACCGAAAAGTAGTTTTAAAATAGAAATTGAAGCTATATTTTTAGGTTACTGAGGACTACCTACGGCAGATAGGGAGAGGTCTAAGCAGATATGAGTGGGGGTGCAGTTAAAGCCGATAATCGCGCAAAATTATAGCTGCATTAGTCTAATTTCTTCCTATCTGCAACCTTTCCCTCCTTCTAATGGACGCAGTAAAAAGCTGAGGTGCTCAAATTTCGCACAGTTCCATGCTTACAGTTTGCTAATACGAGATGTGCTCAACAAAATGAGTTTAAACAATCTGTCAGTAAGAGGGGCCAACTTAGGGCACAGCCTAAACATCATATAAATGAGTTAAGAACAGCGGATACACTATTACTCACTTTTGTGTACAAAGTTTATGATGTTATCAAGCGATAACAAACATTCTCTTTTCAAAGAGAAAAAAAAAGTAGGAGAGAGAAAATTTAGAAGATATACAGGAGGAAATATGAGAAATTTTGTGAATTTCTTTAATTCATTGGTCAATAATAAGTGAAAGCGAAGAATATGGAACATTAACGAAATTACACTTTCGCAGCTTTTATGTAAGGGAATACATTTGTGACGACAAAAAAAAACCCCCAATCGAAATGATCCAGAAATGTCGAATGATTTTCTGATAATCCTCAACTTCTGATTTATTATGAAACACCTCTTTCAAATAGAAATTTCCTTATGAAATGAAAATTTATAAAATTTAAAATCTCAACAAAAGCAACAACTTTTAATCGGTTAAGAAAGTTGAAACCAATTGAAAACGGGAAGAAAAAACTACCAAGAAACGAAAAGCACATTCTCTAAATCTTCTATGAGATCAAAAAGGTCCAAGATTGGTCCAAGAAAGGAAAAATGCCGAATGGACGACGTTTACGATCAAGTGACCTTCAACAGAAGAAACGAAAGCACTCTCTTGACTTGTATTTTGACCACCACATAAATACCCGACAGAGGTTTCTTCAGGGTCTTTATCAACTCATCTCGTTGATATCAATGCTGCACTGCAGATCACCGAGATGTTATGCCACTTTACCGGTCTATCTCTTACATATATATTATATATATATATACATGTATATATATGTATATATAATGATGCCACATAATGATGACGCCACTTTATAATATCGGTTTTTTCTAATAGGTTCTAAAATGCCGCGCAAAATTTATCCTCAAAAACTGATCTCATTCACTTAGCAGTTTAATAGGTTGAAATTTTTCAATAGTTCTAATAGGTAATTACAAAGAAAAAATATAGAAGCTAATTAAGAGATTTTTCTAAAATTAAAAATATGAAGCGCCTAGGTGAATTTTTACGAAATAAGCTAGTGAAGCTATTCGCTAAAATTGGATTTATGTGCAAAATGCAAGTTGAGAACGGCGTTTCACTTTCGCTGGTTGGTGGTCTAACAAAGCTCATATATAACAGAACCATTTCAATGCTCAACAACGAATCATTTAGCCTCACCAACTGTCACTATGAAGATGATATTGTTTGTTGACAGCAAAACTCATCAATTTCACTTCATAAGGCATTCATAGCGAATTTACATCAAAAACTATTCCCTGAAAATTTGTATAGGAAGAGGGGAGGAAAGGGGGGAGGAGTGGGGAAGAAGGATCGAGGAAGACAGGGGTGGGCAGAATGCGCTTCTAAAGTCACTGTGCTGCGGCATTAAATTCTGAAGCATAGCTCAGTTGAATTTGAATCCACTCCTTTGTGTTTATTATTCATTCATAAGATACTCATCGCGAAATATGACTTTTCCATTCAATTTACTTAATTAATGCGTCCTCCTTCTAATCGTCGGTCTATCTGATTGTCCCAGGTTTCTTTATCTACTTCATTTTGCCTCACTTCAATAAAACCCTCGTTTAGGTAGTACCTCAACTTCCTCATTTCTTCGGCCGTCGTAATAATAAGCCTATCCATCCCAACTTTATTCGCTGTGAACAAAGGCAAAGACCCGCTTCCAGAGTTTACCCCTAATTTGTGCTTTCTTTCATCTCCTAATAGTGATGATAAAATTCGTTTTGCTGTGCGAAATTTGAAAAACATCTTCACCTTTTCTCAAGACAGGTAAAGGCAGGTAAATTGAGACAGGAAAGAAGGATTAAATGCGATAAAAATTTACAATTATAATTTCTGATAATTCAACTTATTATTTCATTAGCAAAAGTTCAACAAAAAAAAACAATGATTATCATAAATCTACGTTTTCAAAAATTCACGGTAAAAAATTACCTTGTATTAATAACGTCCACACTTGCTCCACTGAGCTACCTACGAAAAAAAGCATTCATTCCATCAAAGTGGTGAGCGTATAAATTATCGCTTTCAACATTTTTTTTAGTGAAAAAATTAAAATTTTTTCTACTTTTATATTCCAGTAAAATGTGGAAATACGTTACTGCCCTATCGATTTATATGGCATATGCACAACTTCTAATACGTAACTTTTCAATTGGCCATTCTGTTAAAACGCATTGATACACTCTCAAATGTACTATGGTGACGGCAAACTACGTAAAAATATACTGGCTAATAGCTTGGCAAACGATATTAGGATCAATGGAAATACCGCCAATATACCATATCGGATATGCGGTCCCTTTCAACTCATCGAATGATTATTTCAGTCTAAATCAACAAACTAATCACTTAGCACTTTGATTGTCTTTTAACACGCAATACGTCGTCCCACTGAAATATTTAAGTCAGATTCTCGACGAGAAATTTTTTCAATTATATTTGGAGCAGAATTATCAATAGCAATTTAAAGCTTTTGAAATTATAGAACATGAAAACTGTGCAAAAACTTATTGAAAAAGAAATTCCTGGAAATAGAAAACTTTTTTTTGTAGTAGAAATGAAATATGGAAACAGGAAAGTGTGTGTAAAAAAACTGACGGAGGACGATAAACTCGATGATAATATGAAAACAGAGCCTTGATGGTGTAGAGAAAAAAGATTGATTTAGAGTGCTTGTCGAAATTCAATAATAATAAAAATGCTCTCAAGAACAATTTGTAATGAATCCCAAATGTTGGCGCCACTCTAAAAACATTAAAAAATAACAAAAATTCCCGAAACGGGCGGAAAATCCTACCATGGTGAGTTGTTTGAAAGGAGGAAAATGATTTCGTCTACAGTTCTTAAACAAAAATTTAAACGGCCTACAAAAGACAGCTTCACTAGACACGAATGAAAAACCAGCAAATACGTATCAATTTATAAAACTGTTTTTGATGAAAACATCTAGATATGTCCTCATCATGGGCACTCCAACTTTTCCTGGATTTCTAGGGCCCCGAACAATTTCAAAATGAAATGTTTTTAGGAAAAAAAAAACAAAATTTTGGGTCGAATAAATTATGCTACATTCAAATCATTTAAAAAATTAGGCTGCAGCAATTCAATTGTTACCATTTTTCACCAACCTAACCGAATTCCGGGGTAGGTGGCAACTTTGCATAAATTCTACAAGTTTATCATTCCTTATCAATCACGAGAAACGTAAAAGTCGGAAGCATCACATATATATGTGTTATGATGCTAGGTTTCAAAATTTGCATAAAACAACCAACACGAAAGTAATAAAGCCTAAGGCAATAATGCCTAAGGTAAGGTGACGTTAGGGCTCCACAGGTAATTTCATGGCGCCTTAGTAGTCCACTACACCTGCAACGCTCCCAATCTTAATGTAGGTTATATGCTATATAATCCAACGCTACGTGTTATAAGCATTTTCTTTCTCGTTATCAAAGAAAGGTATACTTCGAACTATTGGTGTCGAAATTTTTTTCATTAACCAATCAATCAATATACAGCTACTAGAAAAATAACTAATAGTTAATTAGCAAAAACTAAGTTAGTAAGATATGGGATGACGCTTAGAATAAGAAACTGCAGCATCGAACAGCACATTTTGGCTACTGAAAAACCACACAAAGATCAATGAAGAGAATGATCGCAGGTGTGTGAGTGAGGTAATGTGCAGGTATTGCAGGTATTCGGACATTTGAATTGAGGCACATTGAGCTTTGTGCTTGGATGAATACGTGAGCGGAGGCCGCATCGTTGAGGTCGTCAATGGGGAAGAAGGCAGCATCGCAAACAAACCACTGAACTACGCTTTTTTGGGCAACTACGCTGGGAGAGATCTCTTCTGTTAACAAATACTGCGCACATATTGGCACTATCAGTTGGGAACACTGAAAAAAAAGACGTTCTCTTCCAAAATATTTAAATTTTGAAATATGGATTTAGTGGTCCTAATTTTTTTTAAAGTTGTAGAGTGGGTTCCATCTCAACGAACTACGCTCTAAAGAAGCAAAAATGTTTTCAATTTTTTTCGGAGCCTTAGCTGCATTCTTTGGCTATGAACGTCTAAAATATACGCCCTCTCCTTCAATCTACCTCCAATGCATTTGTCAATTATACGTTCTCCAAGTGCCAATTCATATGTTAAAATAAGATCGAAAATTTTTTCCGCATCCACTTCCTATATCTATCTACTTTATTCCAAAATAACCTCTCAATGATGCTTCACATTCCTCTACGCATCTGCTTCCTCTTCCTATATATTATTAAGCAATGTTTCAAACCTAAATAAAATATCCTTGCAATAAGTAAACAAGTCGTGAACAAGATTACTGACTACTCAAGAGGAAATGGCTTCATTTACTTAGTTAACGTTTAGTTAGAGACAACAAAATCGATCGTCCACAATTACAGTTGCATCAATATGAGCATAAAGTTTTTTGAGGTTATTTGATATACCATATAGCAGATCATTGACACATCATAGACGATCGATTAAGAAATCATATTGCGGAAGAAAAACGTTTTTTTAAAACATTTAAGCTGTTAAACTTCTAAATATAATTGTTGGAGAATACTCCAAACTAAATAAGGCAATTTATAACGTTATTATTTTTGCAACCTAGAGTGCCAATTTGGTTGAGAAATATCATTGTAAAGAAGGAAAGAAATCATTAAAAAAGAAACGAAGAAAGAGAGAAAGAGAAAGAAAGAAAATAAATAAATTAAATTACTGAAAATAATCCAGAGGAAATGATGAAATTGGAAAATTAAAAAAAAAAATTTCATCACAAATCTTAGGTTTCATTTTTTATATCCTCTTTGGACGATATACTGCTGACCAACAACCTCTTTTATAAAAAAATTTTCTTCGGGAATAAAAAGTTCCATAGATTTCACAGACAAAAGCATCGTTAAGCTATCCCAATTAAAATAATAAAGACACATTTATACATGGTAATATGAATATAACGATTTCATAGCAATGATTTACTCTATCATTCAATTTTAAAAATGCTTACATTTGTCCCAAAGCAACTAAAACGTAATGCTCGATGGATTCGAGAACAGGTGGTAATATTACTTAAGTGAGTGGTAGAAAGGAATGATTAAAAGATTAGTGAACGAATATATGGAAATGATGGAAACCCTATAAAAATGAAGATCTAAAATTTTGCTAGCAGTGTACGAACCTTACAAAAAATCGTGAATTTTCTCTAGACAATCAGTCCGCTTATATAACTGTCATTTGGGAGTCTACCTCCTAACAGATATGCCATTCAGTGACAAATATACAGCTGACGCACTCACAGCCTGAAGAAAAATGCATTACAAAGAACAAAAAAAAATCCAACGCAATGAACCTACATATGACGTCACTGCTAGAAAAAGAAAAGAAATGGTCAAACAAGAACAGTTATAGGGCACATTATATATGCACATTTAAATAATTCCATCTAGGAAATTTTGCATTCAAATTTTTGACCGCTGATTTTTGTTTCATTCCAGATGACTTAAATATGAAAAAAAAAAAACTTTAGAGAACTACTTCTTTTCCTATTCATGTTTTTTTTTTATTTCCAGTCATACAATAAATGCTGCAACCAATACGATTAAATTTACGATTTGCATATATGATTATAAGATGACATCGAGCGACAGGTGAGGAAATAAGGCAAACGAACAAATAAGAGCTCAATAGAGAATTCGACAGCTACTTGCTTTTTCTACTGAAATTCATTAGCGGATGCATGAAGCATAAATTGACCTTTGAAAAACATTTCATCGCCTTCCAGAAGCATCTAAGCGGACGCTCAATTCACTCGTTAAACCGATGAGAGAGCTGCCACTAACGGAGAAATTTTCGACTTGCAATAGCAAACAAAGTATTTCGCAATTTAAGTTCACTAAATCAGTATATTTTGATGGCATATTCCCTCTCATATTAAGAATAGTAAAATTTTGCTTCTTTCATAGTAAAATTTGCTCATGCTGTTCCTCTCCCTTTCCTATATTGAAGAAGCAACAAGCAATCAATATTAGATTGTAATGATTCAAGACTTCCTTACAAAAGATTTCACCTCAATAGAAAATTTTCCTGGATGGAAACATATAAGACTTGAGAAAACACAAAACCTCTCGTCCTCCACACCCTCAAAGAAATTGGAAAAAAAAACAACAGAAAGCTCACTTACAGTAGAGAACTTCATTAGTTAGAACTCCTATAATAAAAAAGTCTTAATGGGGTTCTATCTTTTGAACAAAAGACCCTTAAGAATGTAACATCTCTTCTCGAGATACTTAAGCAATAAAACAGCCGGGTGGTTCAACTTACTACGTAACTAATACGCCATTTACCAGACAGCTTGTACACGATAACTGAGCGCCTCTTAGCTACCTACTTACATATCGAATTTACATCGAACCGAAGATGTTGCTCTTTGCTGATTTGTTAGCCGAATTTGCACATTTCAAGAAACTTCAGCCATTATTAGCCTAATCACTCAGCTAGCGAACAAATTTGCATATTTGGTGGAGCATCGACCGCGCGATCAATCGTACAGTTGTTGCATACTATTTGCACTGCAATCCCACTCACAGTTGGCACACAATATAAGCGTGCCACAGCAGCTGGCATAATAGCATTTTTGCATTCACATCAACTAATCAACAACCTCTGTCAGTTACTAACAATTTACATTCAACTGTATTTCTCCATCTCAATTTTTTAAGCTCTAAAAAATCGTAGTACAATATAATATTATCGCAAGAGAGGAAACACCACTACAAGTGCGAAATGTGGTAACTCTAGCTTCGATAGCTTCCATATATATATATATATATATATATATATATTATATATATATATATATATATATATATATATGTTCAAAAGCTTTCAGCTCAACGGCCACTCAATTGCCTACCATTCCTACGAACGAATATGCAAAAGCAGGAAAAATTTACGAATCACATGCATGAGCCAATTTTACTCTGGATTATATTTGCTCAAAATGAATGACGTTTGAAGCGCTAGAGAAACGAACATGACAGATATCGGCCGTCTGGCGGCAGATGGGTTTCTGTAAACAAAGTAGCCCACAAAAAAAGCATAAAACGAATGGAACGATAATTGAAGAACACTTTCATTCGTCATTAAGAATAGAGCATTACACAGTCTCTCAGTAGAATATTTGTTCAAAATAACTTTTAAAAAAATATAATCAGTAAGCAAGTAAATCGAACCATAAATATTAGAAGTTGCAAACTAATTCCATAGAAATAAATAACTGTGCACACAATCTAGGTGCATACCACTTTAAATCAATAGGAATAGAAACTTGAGGCATAGCTAATAAAAATTGCAAGATTCAATTTTTTTCACATCAATCGTTGTGCCTGAAGTGTATGCGAGGCAGTAATACCCATTAGCGAAAGAAAAACTTTCGTTTGATAAATTCACAATACTTCCTTACCGCCCCAAAAGTTCTAAATTAATTACACAAATTGCATTGCTGTAATTGATTAATAAGAAGAGGAACTAGCAAAACGATACAGCACTATACTGCAGATTGAGATTTCCATTAGACGATTGACAGAAACTCGTAACCTTCCACATATGCCACTGAGCGCTACAGTTATACATATGGGGCTTTATATTTGGTATAAACACATAGTCAGCTAGCGTGTTCTTCGCGCGCAATACATTCTCTACTTTGTGTTTAAGAAAAAATTAAATATGCAGCTTTATAAGATCAAAAATATATCTCCTATATATCAGTTTATATGGAAATGCCTCTTTATACGTCTAATTTGCTATGACTCCTAGTTAATCATCTTCATGTACTAAATACTACAACATTGAAGACGAGAATGAAATTAAGCATTTCTCAACTGCCTTTAAGAAATAAAAACACAAAACCCTGACGTAAAATATTTGCATATAAGGCAACTTATAGGCAAACAGTAAAATAATCAACATCTTTCCACTCGGACGTATGTTTGAGGCAAAGTGAATGATGAATTCATTCAAATTGTGAAAAAATTTCAATATTTCCGAATTCTAAAGGAAAAAACAAAAAATTCAAACCATGTAATAATAGATCTCCAGAGCATCTGCCGCTAAAGGTGCCCTATAAGCTAATCATGATAAAAAGAAGGGGAAAAACGCATCTGAACAATTGGCACAATGTGTTTTTCCATCCCGTCTGCGTGACGAATAAATTTCGTAAGCTGTCGGCAGATAACAAATATGCAAAATAATGCCACCATATTAATTCGACCGCACGCGTCGACTTTCAACCAAAGATTCGCTTTTGTTATAAGCGGAACAAATCGATGGAAAATGCGCACAATTTTTTTCCCTTCAAGTATCTGTACTTTCGACCGGAATTGATATAACAGCATAAAATGTGGTGCAGAGAAGATCATCCTACGACGTACATTACGCATGCTTACCAAAATTCCAATTCCCGGCTCACTTGCCTCCCCTCCTTTTTTTTTTTCAAGTAAACTGAATAGATGCTTGAAGAAGTTTACAATTTGAAATTTCCAGAAAAAAAAACACAACAAGAAAGGACAACAAAAAACTCCAAAGAAGACATTTCACATAGCATGACAAGTGACGAGTGAGTTGTTTAAAATGAATGCACTATTAACCACAATGAAGTGAACAATTTTTTCCACAACAACTGACTGATCAAAGTCTCTTGCACCCCCAACAAAACGTTTAGAAGTATGGCTACAACGGTCTCAAGAGACGAAAGTCATTGACAATATCATAGCACAAATAACATCATCTCAGTCAGCTGGTTCAAATAACAGGGCAACTCAATATGTGTGTTACACCGTTGCTTGACCTTGATTCAGTGCAACCGAAGATGGTTGAATTCACCTTGGAAATCGTCAACAGAATTCCTCATAGAATTTGAAAGCAAAATTAGTATATCTAATGTATATATATACATTATATATTATATATATATATATATATATATATATATGCAAATTTCCTTGCATTTTTTTTACTTTCATAAACTATAATAGTGTATGGAAGACAGAATGTCAATATTCCCCAAAATAGGTAATGCTTATTCTCTCATTAGGTAGTTTATGCTAATCAACGCACCATTTTCTTAAAACGGCATACAAAGGTTGCGAGGGATGTGGATGATCATAACAAAAGGCAAGTGAAAAAGAGTTCACGCAAAAAATTTCACACTAAGCAAAGCAAGAATGATGAACGAGGAAAGATGAAAAGAGGAATGACAAAGGGAGAAATGACGTGAAATTATGGGCCAAATAAGAATAATAACGAACAGCAGATGGTAAAGAGAAACGATGAAAGGAAAAACGAACAGGATGTTATAAAGTAAAAAAAGTAAGAATGAAAACAAAACAGGAAAAGAAGAATAAATGAATAGAACATATATAATCAAACATCCGCTACCAATAATAAATTTAACCATTGTCAACTACATACATAAGCAAATGTATTATAATAAAAATCAACAAATGCTCTCGAAATCTTCTACATCGGACGAAACTATGCCATGTCTCTTAATATGTCCACCACATTCTTCCTAATATAAACTTGGTTTCGGTTACTTTTGTGAGTTTTGAAATGCAATATTTAGAAAAGAGGTAATAAACTTGCAATTTCATCCATGAGAAATAAAAGACGGCACAATTTTTTCCCGTTGCCCACTAAAATGTTTGATTTTTTGGCTGTCGTTGAAATAATCATTGAACAAACTTTAAAATATCAAATAATCAAATACTACTGAGATTTAAATTAATCCCCCTAGTGATCATTAGATGAATGGATCAAAATCTAACAGATAGAGAGATATTCGATGGAGAATTGAATGCTGATTTAAGGAATCATATTTCATGCCTTCATAAAATTTTACGCATTTTCATAATAGTACAAAAATCAACATGAAAAAAAAGAGAGAAAGAATATAAGAAGAATTAGAGGAATGTAAATATAGAAAGAAATGAAACGAACCATATCGAAGACAGTATCATCGGTATTTTTAGTAGCTTTTACGGAATCTAGATGAAGAAATGGGAGAAAAATATTCTCGAGTGATGTTGAAATATTTGAAACAAGACGACGACGTTTGCCACGAATCGATAGATTCGATAGATGCCTCTTTAGAATCCTTATTTTAAGTGAACCATTCATGTCGAGGTATCACTTATTTTCGTCTCTCCAAGCAACTTTTGGACAAATAAAATCCTTTTAAAATTCAGAACAGCCCTATCTCAAATATAGGGATTTGCAATACGAAACGCAGAGATTGCCCACAAATATCGCAAAATCGAACGCAATATTTGGGTGATGGCAGAACTGTATCAAGAAAACATTGACCGATACTTGATAGGATGACAGATACTTAATTAACTGTGGCAATAAATAATGTTGCTATGTATTCTAGTATTCAACTGCATGATGCAGATGAAAGCACTACAGGGGAATAAGAGATTCTTAGTGCATCCAGAATATATGCAGAAAATTCAGGATAGAACAGTCGACATCTGCCAACGAAAAGATCCTTCACTCATTAGGGTGGATAATTTCGTGAAGACCTTCGTAATTTCGGCACAGACAGACCATAAGACTTGTAATCGGAAAGCCGAACTAGAACTTATCGACCAAGGAAATAGATAAAGGCGTTCCACATTCGAAAGAACGAGTGCTTGATTCAAGGCAACTGCGCAAGATGGGATGATATTTCAACAGAGTCCCCTTTCAATGGTTCATGATAAGAGAAATGCGTGTAAATATCGGTGGGCGGGACCCTCAATAAAGGGACAAACGATACATCGCAAGCGTAATGATCTTATCGTATTCACAGAGTTCAGCGTACTCGAAGACCATTCTCGTTGAAGATACTCGACAGCTCATCCTTTTCCAACAATCACATCTGAGGCATCGTCAGTCCGTTATTTAGTTGCATGCCGCTTAGAAAAAAGTTTTCCTGTTCAGCCTTCCAGTAACCAACCTATCGTACTTCTAATATCGCCAACAAACGCGACCAACATGCTGACGACACCCGACAATGTCACGAACTCAACCAACGAATCGACAAAACCACAAAATACGATCACCTCATTGCCGAGGACGTGAGAGTAATTTGTCGCCTGCTTGACAAGTAGGGCGATAGGCGTAACCAGGCTATTGAGTGCAACGACGATAATCTTCCGTTACTATAAGCAACCGACTAACAAAGCTATAGTCGACAGAAAGCGAAAGAAGATTGAGAGAATAAATACATACGAGAGACATGAAACACATACCTTTGATCGAATATTAATGACCTGCTGGATGTGCTAGAAGATAAAAATTGGCATTTCTCTCTTAATTTTTTTTAGGACAGATGAAGTTTGATAGAATCTAAACGGAGTATTTTGCGTTCACCTTGGATTAAGTAGAGAAAATAATGCGAGTAAGGGGAAACAAAGAAGTTTTTTTTCACAGCATGATCGAGAGTTTTTTTTTTCAAACAAAAAATGGGAAATAACAACATTTACTTAGCCATAAAAAAAGAAAAAGCTTAAAAAATATAAGATTAACTAAAGGATTTAACTAGCGGACAACGTGACAGGAGCTGGTATGAGACATATTTCCCTATTTTGTTCAACTGACCAACCGATTCCATAAATTACCATCATGTAATAAATGTGCAGAATGCAATCTCTAAGCATTAATAAATATTAATTTGGCCAAATATACAAAACTTCTAAAGATGATGTCATTGTTATTATTAAATCGGTGCGGAACGCTTGCAAATCTTTTCTCGCCTTTAAATTGAAAGAAATAACTTTTCAAAGAGTAATCAAAGCAAAAAATAATAGCCTTGGGTTGGATATATGAAATGCCTATTAAATATCGCAAGCTCAGTTTCAGCAATTCTTAAGTCCAAACAGCCAAGCACACAGACAGACAGACAGACAGACAAACAGACAGACAGATAGAAGAGCAGAGAGACAGACAGATAGACAAACAGACATACACATAGACACATAGAGATACGCGCAGATAAGAGGTCGTCGTAATCCACTTCTGCGAGAAAATTTGCAAAAGCGCATAGGTTCATTAGATATATGTTCAGAGATGATTAGGCTTGAATTCAACGGAAACATATAAACTACTATAGAAATATTCCAATTACTATAGAAAAAATTTATGGCGACAAAAAGATGGTTTACAGCAAACAGGGCTTGTAGAAAGGGAAAATGTTGGTCTAAATAAGAGATATATTTCACTTAATTAAATCATACTACATGCAAATCTCAACGTTCATGTAATTATGCAAGTTATATAATTATATCTCGGGCATATTTAATGTTACTTCAGGGTTATGAATATCGCGATATTTTCATGTAAAA
>QEWY01000046.1:303600-453176 GCA_006503575.1 Baylisascaris schroederi | reverse complement strand
GGGGGGGAGGATGAATCGTATCGGGAAAATTCCTCAATGACGAAAAGTTATGAGGAGGAGAAATCTTATTGATGAAAATATGTGTTCAACGCCAAACATTCTCAAGATTCGGCATGAATATGGCATATGTAAATATGTCTACTCAATATCTTAAGAAAAAGTGCTATTTTGTAATCTCACAAAAACCTATTGCATGTGAGTGGGTCATTTCGATGCGATTTCAAACCATTTTTTTGATATGCAAAATCAGTACGCTGAATATGCTCAATATGCATAACCGCTACCATGCAAATGTTTACGTTTACATCACCTCATACCATGCAAATGTCAGCTTAAATGTAAAACTATACTTTAAATACAATGAACAACTTAAAAATAATAGCGCTAATTTATTTATTCGTCCAATGTTGCATGTCTCACCAATAGCAAAGTGAGTTCTCAATTAATGAAGTAATTCAGCGACCTGTTAATAAATATTGTTAAGATTAAACAAATAAATGCGTCTATTCGATTTTAACGAATACGCATATCGAGCATATTGCGCATATTAACCGCTACCATGCATACCCAACTTAAAAACCAAATCGAACAAATGAATGTTTCAAATCGCATCTAAATACCCATTAGGCGAAGGCATATCGGAAAAAAAGAAAAGAAACAATCACATGCTTTTATAATATTGACGTATCGACTCTCCCTACCCCTTCTCTGAAAAGAACTGGTGAAGATAAAAAAAAAGAACAGCAAATAAGAATCTTTCGAGGCATCAAATGACGAGAATAAGCAGACACCTAAGCATGAACAACAAACGGTGACTTGAGTACACACCGACCGAGGAAGCGCGAACGGAACTCAGTTGCAAAAATTCTTTAACATGAGTTAATGCACCAGCCATAAGTTGCCAATCTCGTTGATTTAGGTGAAAAATGCTCGAACAATGAACAAATAAGTCTACCAAAAAGGCTGGCATGACACGCGCGTTTGCAGCTCCCTCCCATCCTCCCCCCCTCTCTTCCCCACAAAAAAAAACTATTTCAGCACTCATTTTCATCTACTGCCAACAAGCAAAAAAAGCAAGATAATGCCATCACATATTACTCAATCTGATAGATCATTGAATTTTCTTCCACAGAAGTTACATTTCTTCAAACTCGACTGAGTAAAATAAAAATCTAACCTTTGTAAAACTTATGCAAATTTTTTCCATTCTTCAGTGTTTATAATCTCTTCTGAAGCCAATAGATCAATGTGGAAAATGGTGCAGGATATTACTCAATCAATTACCATATTTTCTGATTCTAGTTTGAGCGTTTTCTCAGTTGAATTTATATGACAAATATTTCTGAGGAGAAACTTCAGATGGAGGGACAGATGTGGACGTATGAAAAAGTACACATCAAACACAACAAGTTCGCCGTGAAGTGATTTTACAAAGCAAGCTGGAAAAGTTACAGAAAATCCTGAAAAATAAGCGGAAAAATACGAACCTTAGCCGGTGAAGTGATTGATGAGCTAGATGATCGACGTTGTAGTTTTTCGGGGCTTACCACCTGCACCGGTGGTTTGCGGTTTTCGCGGCCTGCTAATTTCTGAAGCGCATCTCGACGCGCTGCGCTCATTCGTCGAATATCATCAATTCTTTCAGCAACCTGAATTATTTTTCATGAGAAAAAAATTTTCCACAGCATTTTTATTGTCCTTCAGATATATCGGATCATATCTAAAAATCATTGCTTGAAGACTGACAAATTCGAATATTTCAACGAACGATTACAAGGATTCACTCAACTTCAATTGTATATTTCCATTTAGACAATTCAACAATCAAAAGTTAGGTTTTGACAACACACTTTCACTCATTCGATGATATGCACAATATTGTACGTTCGATGCCAAAATTTATGATCTTCTAAAATGGCAAAGAAGCATGAACAAATTCTTATAGAATTCTTCAAAGAAGTAATCTAGTGCATTTGCTAACCCGCTTAACATTTTATTGAAGAAAGGAAATCAATTTCCATTGTTTTTTTTTTTTTTTGGATCAGAATGACCTAAGAAATACCCTCAAAAACAAAAATACTTATGCAGTGGAAATGAGTCATTTGAGATCACATATGCCAGAGACTATCAATTCATTTTAAAGTCATTTGCATCTGATCAAAGAAAATAAAGTAGCGCTGATGATTTGGTTAGATATTTCGCAAAAATGACATATCAGGTGACAATACTATTTAAGTTATTCGCAACTTTAATGAAGATTTACCAATATAAGATTTACAGAAATAAATAATATTTATCAGAGAATTGAAATTTTTCTAATATACGACAAAAGCGGAAAAAAACAGCAGTTAACGTGATAACACTGGCAACGATGGCTGAAAATTCTTCATGCGTAGGGGAAAAATTTTCTCAGCGCCGTCTTCTTGAAACACCCAATGGGAGGTCAAAAAATATTAGCCAGTAGCAAATCGGAAATGATAAAGCGGTGCACAATTTTCACCACCTAATCCCATTGATTATTAAGCCCTTTAGTACCTTCCGATACTAATGAATGCCAATGTAAAGATATGGCTGCGAATGCGGAACTCTAGCTCAATTCGTTCATCTGCCAAACCTTTAGATTTCCCACTTCTTTATAAGAATGATTTAGAACTGCACAGGAATATGACCATTACCTAGTTTGCCTAAACTTATTACACTTAAACTGCATATAATTAAGAGCCCGTTTCATTTCATAGGAAATATTGGTATAAGCGAAACTTAATATTCATATCAGCTAGGTCATCTTAAGTCGAAATATTTGAAATAGGAAATATTTCAACCGCAAATATTTTTCATCTTATTTTCACTCGCAATTAATTTCCATAAAAAAGAGCAACGATCGATTGAGCATCAAGAAAATGGGATTAATGGGGCGCATCATTGCAACGGCACTTAGCGCTCCTCTCCGATGCCTCGCAATTCTGGTTTCTTCGGTGGGGGGGGATCTCATCGACTCACATGACCCCTTTCCCCCCGCAACAATTAGCAAAATTCCATCGACACTCCGATTCCAAACCAGCCCAATTTTCAGCACAAAGAGAAAAAGAGAAAAATCTTCGGCTTCTACTGCTTTTTTTTGCTTCCATTTCTATGAATAAATCGATAAGCATATCAGTGGAGCTGTCACAATGTACATTTCAACATTCCATTCACCTCTCTAAGCAGTTTCCAAGAAATGCCAATAAATAATAAATATGCTTTCATAAGTTTACTGATCCAATCACTCGTATAATTCGTTCATAAAAGATTGCTTTCCTTACAACCAGACCGTTATAACATAAACAGCTGTTGTTCAATGGAAAATGTGCATCTTTTGAACTTCTAAATATCTACAACTTCTTTGAAAGTCGATTGATCAACGTAATCGATGATTTAGAAAATTATTACCTAAAAACATCGAAGATGGGTGTTCACGACATCCCCGCCCCAAGCCCCCCTCTCCTTCTCCCTCACCAGATTTGTAATTTCAGGCTGCGTGGTTCGAATCGGACAGATGTAAGCGTTCAGACATCTACGCATAAGCATGGTGTTGCCAAAATGCGCTCGCTAAAACTGTCATAGAATACTAATAACTCGTGCAGCTGCATATACAGGAAACGCGTAATACAGATGGAATAATTGAATGGCGCAAAGAATGCACTGTGTAAGCTGCAGTATGTAGTCATGAACAGCGGAAAATGGAAAAAGAATTCAATACTATAATCACTCACAAAAATTACAAGAAATTGTTCAGGAATTGCATCCTATAATAATTGTAGGTGAAATTGCAGTTGTACAGATCGCCATAATAAAGAAAAATGACAGCGAGGTAAAAACGCCTATGTGGTATTAGACGATATGTGTTTTAGCACTTGCATGAATAGGTGCTAAAATTTCTATTTCCCATTTCGCAGCAAAGCATACGAAGTATTAATTAACTGTTAACATCAGAACTATTGGTTAATTTTTTCTTGTCTTCTTTTCGATTTTTTTAAAATGCTCCTCGATTTTCTAATTAACGCCTTATGAGTGCATTATATTAAGGATGAATTTCACGGAAGGAGCTAACGTCCAACTAGTTAATTTGCTCACTTAGTGTCCACATCAATTAAATTCACGTTTTTAATGGGATTTAACGCGGAAGATGTGTTATTTTTGTGGTTACAAGTCCAGTCAACAACAACTGCAACATGCAAACCCGCTCTTGAAAATCGCTTTGTGAACGTTAAATTTTATGCTGATGCATTTGCGCACTTAAATGGATAATTTGCCATCCCGTTACTTATCTATTTCGCCCTCCTCCCTATTGGTAGCTCGTCATTCTCTCGCTATCGGTCACTCAATTACTTCATCCTCCTTTAGCGGATACTCACTGACTGTGATACTCACTGACTTTAGCGGATACAATCCAATTAATGAGTTAAGCACAAGTCCTGTTAAACATTCGATTACCTTTCGTACTATCTATCATTTCAAAGGATAGCATTTATGCGGCTTTTGTAGATAACAATATCATAGAGTGATGGAAACTTATCAATAAAAAATGAACAATTTACGCCCAAATTAATGAGAATAACCATTTAAATTTGAAAGAGAATATAACAGAATCGTAGTAAAGCAATTAGAGAGTTTTAACAACGACCATAAAAGGAAACCAATTCGAAAAGCTCAAATGTATTCAAATTGGCACAATACGGAAACGCCTATATAAGGGAATCAATGAGACGTGAAATATATATATGCGCTATTTGCATAAATTCAACTCAAACAATATCGATTCAACATCCAGCTATAGTTCTGCATTTTAATACAGCTGGTATAATATGATACGTTTTGCTAGCAAATGATGAAAATTCTCTTTGTTTTAGAACTGTAAGATAAGAAGCAATTTATAGTAAATATTCCTTCTATAAAGAAAATGGAAATTTCCATCTCTTTTCTACTATATTCGCAAAATAATCTTTTTTTTTCTTCAGAAATTTCTCTAAATTTCTTGAAATGAAAAACTTTCAGATCAGCATTTTTGCCTCATGATGATAAAATTATATTTGACTGGTTATTTATATATATATATATATATATATATATATACATCTCTGCAAAATTCCAATTGCATCAATTAGTAGGCGAAATTTATTGCGCACAGCTAGCGGAACAATAAAATGGCCGCCGCAAGTGTTCAATCCGTTCACGTAATCGCATTTTTTTGCGCAATTAAAGCAATCCTCACTAACTTATTATGTGATAAATCGAATAGATGATCAACGTGAAAAGATGAAGCTAACAGATCTCAATTAACGATCGCATCAACTAATCCAATCATGCTTCAAGCATCTTCAAATGAAAGTCAAAGAACAACTTTACATCTTTTCGCTTTTGGTAATTTTTGTAGTATTCGATCTATTTGATCCTCCAAATAATTTTCTAAGGAGATAAAAAGGCACCCAACAATTTTTGCATTTATATACTTACAATAGCAATATTTTAAAAAAAGAAGTGCCGACAATTCGCCGGGAACTCTAGTATGTTATCACCTTCATAAAAATGCATAATTTGCAATCTGAAGAGATCGAAAAAAGAAAAGGAGAACGATTCAAGTAGCGCTGCCTCTTGATCTATATCCCAATCTATGAACCGTGTCGCTTGTTTCATGAGATTTCGCTCTCGAGCTGAGAAATCTGCTATGAATCTAGACGTTGATCATAAACTAGTGCTCGAAATTCCCTCAAATATTCCATCAAAAGTCGGCTGGCATCGTTTAAAAACTCCCCGATACTTTTCCTAAACAGCACTAAGAGATCTTAATTCAAGTACGGCAGTAATTCCGCAGCATACACGAAATTTTACAGCAAGCAGTACCATACCACAAAGAGTCCCATTCACTTATGTTTCCAACTCCAATGTTGAGAATTTTCATACCAGCAATAAAACTGATCGATAAATTTTTCTCGAAAGTAGACAATATGCAAATTTCGTTCATTAGTAAACTTACAATACCTTACTACCCAAAATAAATGTGTTGAAATGAACTTCCTATATTGAAACAAGGAAATACAATTAAGAGACCTTAGAACTGGATCACGTGCTGGATAATTATGCAATATTATTCTCTCAGAATGATTTCGCTCTTATATAAAATAATTTTTTCCTAAAAAACCCAAAAGTAAGGATAATCTCTAATTTCTCAGTTACTGTTTACAAATTGAAAGTAGCGAATATTACTGAAGAACTTTTCGAAACATTCAGTGCGAACTTTTTCAAGCAGAAGTCGAGATTAAATGATAATCAGTCAACATCGGATATAAAAATGCCGCCAAATGAAGCCGTCATCAAACAGCCGACTGGTTGAATCGACCCGAGTGAAATTGATGACTTGCCGAGCAGATAAGTAAAAAAAAAGATTTCTAAGAGAAATAGAAAGAGGTCTTTCTAGTTCTCTGCCCTAGATCTATATAGAGGGCATTAATTTTTTGAAAGAGGGACGTAGACCGTTGAGAGACTGAGATGAAATTGAGATGAACCGATGAACGTCACACGGTCAAATAAACGATAGTTGTTTGCAAAGGTGACTTTTTTCTTTGCAAGGTGGAAAGAGATAATAAAACAAGGAAAAGGGAAACTTTTGAGGTTTTTCGTTATAATGAAATTATGCCTGATGAGAGAACGAATATATCATAATGAATTTACAGTAGGAGGAAATATTTAAGATATGATATTCATTAACGAAAATTTCGTGTTATTTTATAAATAATAGAGAAAATGGAGAAACGGGTGTTATCATTATTGAGAAACGGGCGTGGTAGTGCATAATGAATGGACGATTAGACAGAAAAAAGTAAAAAAAAAAACTCGAGGCTCACTAAATTTTTCATGAGGTCTAATCTCGTTAATATGTCGGGCCTAATAATTTTTTAGTGGCTGACAATACTAAGTTTAGACGCTGAACATTTAAAGACAACTTTACACCCGGAGAATATAAAACTGAAGAAAACCCCACTGCAATATCAAGTTCCACCTGGAAATACTTAAAAACAACACATCCCTCTTTCTCCACAACACTAAATTCAGATGTAGAATGCTTGAAAGCAACCATTTCTCTTAGCAACCATTTCTCTTACAACATTAAGCCCAGCTTCAAAACAACTGAAAATAATTCCCCTAAAAAAAAAAAAAAAAATCGTGCATAACAATATCGATACGAATCAAAGTGAAATCTACGACGATCGTCACTTTCGGTCTTTCATATAATCAGTATAACGACATTTGAATGCAATAATTATGAGAAAATATAAGAAAAGTGACATATGCACGGAACTTGCTGTGCTGATGATCGGTTATGTAGAAGAAAAGAAGAAAGGTAGTTATTAGAAATACGGCGTTGATTGTTTGTAAGCCTAGTAAGCCAGTAAATGCTGCAAGACATGGTTGTTGTTTGTTGTACGTTGTATGTATGTTTGTCCCATGCCAAAATATGCTATCGTTCGTGTACGCTTCCTCTGAGTGACCCTTTCCCCACTTTATAACGGTCAGGCTTGCAGAATATAGTTCTACAAAAATTTACATTACTATACTTACTATAAATCCATCGCCCATGACAAACAGTTGGTTGGCAGTTGCATCAAAAGTCGTACACCTTTATTAAAGGTGACATATTGCACTTTATATTAACTCAACAACACAAATGATACGACAAATGCGAACGAAAGTAATATGATTCGGATATGCCTATATTATTTTTCAGTTAGTTTTTATAAAGATTTCTCATGAAAATATTTTACGCACATGGTAAATAGTAAGTTACTGCGACCATTTATAAGCAAATATCGTAACCCTGTATCTATAAGCCCATGACCACTTACAAGGTAATGCAAGCTTATGAGTTTAGAATTTCTCATAAAAATGATGTATACAAAAGAGGAAGCATGAACCGAAGGGTTGGAGGATTTAATGGATTTATAGTAAGTACAGTAATGTAAATTTTTCTAGAACTATATTCTGCAAACCTGAATATTACAAAGTGGGGAAAGCGTCACGCAGAGGAAGCGTACTCGAACAATGACATATTTTAGCATGGGACGAACATACATACAACGAACAACAAACAACAACTATGTCTTACAGCATTTCCAAGCTCATTAGGCCTATAAACAATCGAAAGACATCATTTCTCAAAAAAAAAAAACAATGCTTAGAAGATCACCCAATTTAATTGCAGAATTAAACCAGAATTAGCTCATTGTAAGTTTGCATCAAAGACAAATTGCTGAGGAGTAATTTCCGAGAGACTTGAGAAAATTCGGAGCCTTTCAAGGATCTATGAAGTTTACAAATATTTATTATTGAGAACTTAATATAAAAGCCATTTCCATCTCTCCAATAACAATGCGGAAGGCGCGTTTTTTTTCTCACAAAATTTTCATTGCATAACTAAAATTGAATCAATAATTTAAAAAAAAAGTGAGCAATTTGCCATATTATGAATAAATTTCTACAGATGAACTACTCACCTGTGCTAGAAGCGTTGAAGTCTCGGTTGTTGTTAAAAGTATAAGATTGTTCATCGTGGGAGATTGATTTAATGCGTCCAACTGTAAAAAAAATAAAAAACTAGTAACATCATCAGATCACTGAAAAGAGAACGGTAAAGTTATAAGAAACACAAAAAATTACATTTCATCAATTGATTTTTTCTAAAGCGATTGAACATTGAAAAACACCTCGTTGCATTTACTATTTAATATATTAATTTTGCATCTCATCTTGAGTTATAAATTCCTCAGTAGAATGACCAATGAAAATCACGAGTAAAATAAACAAATAATCAATGGAAATGACCAGTGAAATAAAAAAATGACCAGTTTAAAAAAAACGCTGAAAAGTTCTAAAATTGAAGATCGTCTCGTACTTTCATTAGCTAGAAGTGAGAACCCACAACAGGTGCAGACTAGGGCTGCTGTTTTCATAAAATATGATATAAAATCGACAACTGAGAAATTACTGCCAATCCTTTCGCATCTATTTCGACGTGCACCTATCTCGTTGAAAACCAAAATAGCGAAGTTACACCAACAACCAACTAGTATAGTGAATGTCGCCTTGTTCCCCCTCCTCCCAATCCTCAAGGTGGAGGAGGGGAAAGAGCAGCTGGGTGGGGAGGGGGGAGGGGTAAGGGGAGAGGTGATACAAACAAAGACGCGAAAATATTTAATATTACAACTGATAGGGGAGCATAACGACGAAAAACACAATCATGAGACGATTATGCGGGCGCATTTTTCCACTAAATAAAAGAACAATAAGATGCAATCTTCAGACTCACAGACAGACAGAAAAAAAAGGTACAGATAAAACTACAAATGATCAGACATATCTAATAGTTGGATAAACGTTAAGGGATCGTTTCGAAAGTGAAGCAATATGAAGATGAGTGCATCATCGACTAATACAACAAGAACTAAAATCGTCAGCAAAGTGAAGTCCGTGCGCTCGGATGTCTCTTTTTTTTCTTCTTTGGATGTGTATCTTTACAAGCGTTGTTTCACGTTCAACGATATTTTTCTGAGTGTTTCTCGCAAAATTTTGCTCAACTCATAGAATACGATCGAAGAAAAAATGATAGAAGAATAACGACTTGTGTAAAAATTTTTTTCCTCCGACGTGCAAGTTGCATCGAAAATTAGATAAAAGCTGAGAAAAAACTTTTAAGCTCGATATGCTCACTGATTAAATTTCTAGACTAAAGTAGAGAAATTTTATTTGTGATTTTATTATAGGGCAAATATTAAAAAACAAATTGATATAATATATAGATATGTGAAAAATGCAGAAATATTTGATCTAAACTAAATAAAAGTCATCAGCAAATGAAAAGAACTCTGGAAACGTTGTGGGTATACCGCCCCTCCAAGAGCTGTGACACCATAAAGCGTTTTATTGGCAGCAATTTATGCGATATTCGCAGATAAGAGGGACGGTACGAATACTTAAATTGAAGGGTGAGCTGATCCCGCTGATAAAGTCCACCGTGCGGTTAAATTATATGTTTCCTTAATCACAACACACAATCTTAATCTCTAAAGCTTTGATGTTATTAGTGAAGTATCTTAATTTTAAAATAAAACACCAATTATTGAAATATCAAACCCTTACAACAATCAATTTCAACCAAACCATTCATTAACAATTCCCTCTAGTTGAAGATAAATTAGCAATTAGACATCCTTAAGCCACTTAAAAAAATACTCAAACCTTCATGAGCAAAATTACACTTGAACGAGGCAATAATAGGACCATCAAGGAGTACCATTTAAATCGTTTAAAATTTGGAGGAGACTAATATTTTAGATTTTTCAGTTTTACCAATAGTATTCTAAAGATGAAGACGGCTTAAAAAGGAAACGATGCTTGAAAAAAAACGATGATTCCCAGGTTATTATAGTTAAATAAAAGATAAGTTTGAGCAAGACCCTAGGAAATCCTTCAACTCTCAAGCAATACTGAATCGTCACAACTATTTCCAAATATAAATCGCAAATTAGAAGGATAAATAAACAGAATCGAAAGCATTTACTAGTAAAATATACAATACCGCTCATGCTCACATAGAGATCTAAGCCCTATTACGACAATATTTTTACTCAAGAATTCTTTCAGAATTCTAGCGCTGAACTGACCAATGCAATCGAATATCCCATCGTCCAATTTCTGCCCAATTTTTAAAAAATATTTGCTTCATATTTAACGAAGAAATTAGGTAATGATAGAAACTCGAGAAGGATGTCATATATTAGCCGTGTTCGGCTTTGATGTTGATGATTTTAAATAGGAATAGAAACCATCCGATTGCCACCTCTTATTGGAGTGGCTGTGTTTTTTATGGACAACCAATTTCACTGGTGAAATTCCCTCCGTAATTCGAGCATTTGGACAAAATTTAGCATCCGGCATTCCTCAAAAGGGATGTGAACTGAAATCCCGGTTACTTGGAGATTTGAGGAAAAGGCCGATGCCAACCAATTTTGGAGTTTCCAAATGAATTTTAACTCCTCCCTCTTCAGCCATATGCTCTTTTTTCCGGATTACATGAAGGTAGAGTTCTTTCTAAATAAAAATTTTTGAATGACCAATCATGTTTATTGAATAATAAAGAAAAGTGAAAAACAATAACTTCATGTCAAAATTACATAGAACGATATTTGCTACAACCACGACATATAATTGAAATAAATAAATAGGAATTAAACATAAAATAAAAACTTAAGTGCAAACCTTTAAGCATTGGCCATCTGCGATGAAACTGTCCATACTGGTCAAAGCAACGGCCGCACTTGTCGGTGAAACATCAATTGGGACAGTGGTTAAAAGATCCACACCACGTTTGCACCATTTGTTCGCCTATAATAACCATCAACGTCACACAACAAAGAATTTGTTATTGTACAACTTGACAGATAATTTATGTGACAAAAAATTGTTAAGAAAAAAAAACACTAAGACATAAAAAAAGCAGAAAATATCATTATAAAAGGAGATAGATGAGATGAAGAGGTGGATTGATGATAAAATTTCGAAAAAAAAACAATTAGTTATTGGAAGGTTATAAATTTCAACGCCAAAACGAATCATTTCACCTAACCTTGCCGATTATGAAAAAAAAAAAAAACCACATTTCGGCGCTTTTTCAATAACCTTTTCTCATACCATTCGTTCGCTTTGAATATGTTGCATAAATTTTGACGGCTCAAAACGAATGGACTGAATAAAATTCCCCATATTCTCTTGAAAAAATTTCAAATAAGACTTCAGCCAGACGAAAATACTCCCTGGTGGAATTAAGTAAATGATCAAAAACGTCCCAATTACAGGGATCCTAACCGATCAGCAGCTATTGATTTAGGCGGCAATTGACTGCCTCCATCCCTGGCTAACAGCAGTAATCGAATGAAGCTATTAAATAAGAGATTCATTATGCTTCATAATGGAAAGCTTTTAGCATTTATTAACGGAAAAGCGATTTTTTTGAGGATTCTTTTATTTTCAATTTTGTATGCGCATAATCAAACATGATGCGAAAAAAAGGAAATAAAGTTTTTGCTATAATTGCTCGTTTAGACTTGTCGGCCAACTAGAATAGAGAAATGTTTATTGCCACCCGTTGAAGAACGTTGAATTGACGATTTTCAATGGTTAATTTATTAGCTTTTCGAAATGAATAGGTTGTGGACTAACGTGCTGCATCATTTGGAAATCATCTAGTGGAACGAAATGCGTATAAATAGCGGATTAATTGTTCAGAATATTCGACAAAAAAAAAACGAATGGTACGGTCCATTTGCAAAATACAACAATGTATATAAATAATGAGACAAAAGTTGGAATTGGACAAGATGGCATTCTCTTTTGAGATATTTGAAAGTTTAATAAATATAGAAGACATAAGGGAATATTTGCAAATCTCGTATCTACTTTTCTTTCATCTCATTTCTCTCTCATCCGATGCTGAAAAACTGATAGAGGAAATTATATGAAAAATTAAAGGAAAACATTCAGACATGATGGATGAGATAAGAAGAACAAATAAATGAAAAGAGAAATCAACTTGAGAAAATCAACGAATCCATTCACTCATATTTCAAAAACGTTATTAAGATAATAGGCGATAATCAATATTGAATTTAAAAATTACACAACAAATAGAGAAAACAAACACCGAAATAGTTCGTTCTAATAGTATTTTAAAATATATCCAAAAGTTACAGAAAACGATTTCGGAGTCAAAAATGCTTCCAAAATCAGACTTCTTTCATTTTCGAAATCGAATAAACAAGTTTTACAGTCGTTTGAATCCCTGCGATAATTTCTTCAGCACAAATAAATTACCACTTCCGCATAATAAATTTTCAAAAATGCACTTTATTGAAAAGTATCAAAAATTTGACATCATCAGCAGAGAAAATTAAACTACCAATAAGTGGCGATATGGGGGGATGGGGAAGGGAGGTGAGGAAGGAGGCGCACTTCATAACGAATAATGCTTACCTAAAAACTTATGCAAAGATCATACTTAAAACCTTATGATGACATTTGTTAGAGGTGCTATAGTGCTTACATTGCATATATGGACAACCCAAATTTATTCGACCTCATGGTTCCATACCCTCCCATCAAAAAAAGGACGAAATTTTATTCAGCGCAAGTCGATTGCATAGGTAAGTATCGGTCACAGGATAGTACGATTTGCACGACAAGAAAGTGGGATGGGGAGTGGTACGAGGAGAGGAGAAGAAGGAAGTAGTAGCAATAAAAACTAAACAGGGGCAAAATATTTCCCCGCCTCTAAAAGTCGTTCGTTAAGCGATTCATCGTAACAATCGACATAATTTGCTTCAAACGTCAATGACAGCTGCCGATCGTTACAAAACACAATTGATTAATAGCTCATATATTCTCGTAATAAGATGAACATCGTCTGTAATTATTAATAAACATGCAAGAAATTAATACATGCAAAAATTGAATACACTTAAAACATCATTCATTTCGGATTCATAACCTATGAATTATTAGTGTTATGAATATTACATTCATATGAATGCATTTGATATCGAATGCAAACGAAATGTATGCGCAATACGCACTCATATCATTTTAATGTATTTTTTGCATAAAACATTAGTGTTTGAGTGTGTGAATGCGCCAATTTCCATGTCTGAAGACGATCAGATAGAAAAAAATTTTACAGGTGTTCCTAGGAAATCGATGTTTCCGATAGTAAGAAGTTGTAAAACGCTAAAGGATATCACAGTCAATACTTTGTCACAAGAAGAAAAGATTCAATCTACGGTGGTCTCCGACCAGTCTCCCAAAATCAGATTTCAGAAATAGAACCCCACCTCCTTTCTCAGGTTCGGAAACCCCCAAGTACTGTTATTCGTCTCAATATGCCAAAAAATAACGGCAAGACAATCGCAACGCACAGGTATATAGAGCCATATAGAACAGCCGCTGCGGAATTGTAACCTTCAAACATTTCACTCACAATCGGAGACAACGATTCATCTACTTTATTAAAATGATACTTTTAACCTATCATCATATGCACGCATTCGCACACAAACAACCAGTAAGAAAAAGGTGGGGTGGGGAGGAGGGATTTAAAGAATTCTAATCGTCATTTTCTATAAGTGCGTCGTCATTCAAGTTTGCTCAATTTCATCACAAAACTCGTAAAATCCTCCTTACTTACGCCTACAAGGATTTCATATTTCATTCCCACTCAAAGATATTTCACCGTTCTCAAGAATTTTTCAAGATATTTTTGAGAAGTTCAATCGTGCTTATAAATCTTCATTCAAAATATCCGTCCACTATAAAAATTGGACCGCCAAGTGTTTATGGATTGAAAGTCTACTAGGTGTTGGAATGCTAACATATGGTGCAATATTCATATACAATCCAACCCTCTCAAATGAGCACTGTTTATGGCTTCTATTATAATCATTATCGAACGTTAAATCCACTAGCCATATCGTATAACCGCTAAAGCACTAATTTATGCAAAATATTTCTCACTGACATTCAACAAAACACATCAACAGGTCTTTCAATAAAATTAACCAAGTAATGAATCTTTCTCTTAAAGATATTTTACTCCTATAGGACAAAAAAAATTACTAGGATACTAATTAAGCATACATTGCTAATAGAATAAATAATTTTCCAAGTTACAGATTTAAAGGATAAATTAAATTTCTAGTTGTAGAAATTTCCTACATGCCATAAATACTAAACAAACGAATACTATTGATAAATCCTCTTCAAACTGCATTTCTATAAGGCTCGGTATAGGCGTGAAGAAAAAAAAAATTATTTTCAATATAAATTACAGGAATTTGTTCACTTAATTTCATTTTCTAATTAGTGAAAAACACTGTCCTATCACAAACAAAAAACTCTCTTAACAGAAGTGATAGGGTACGACCAACTACGAAACTATATTCATAACAGATTTTTTGAAATACAACGATCTTAGTGAGAGAAAGGAAACTTATTTCCCCTTAGAATAATAATATGGACAGAACTAGGATAAGAACAAAAAGAACTGAACTATTGGTGCTTTAGTCCAACGCTCCTCTAAGAATGCCTCTGCTCATAAGTGAAACAATTGAAGTGTTGGCTAAGGAGATGTTATCAACCAAGGCGATAGCAATAACTTCTGCCAATATAACAACAGCAGAGGTAAAAAGAATGATACGAAGCTTAATCTAATCTCAGTGAACAAGGAATTGCACTCTGGGGACATAATCGGAAATCCACCATCAAACAGACGGCAAAAGGCTTGGCGTACGTGAATTGTGATTGACAACCGACATGTAGCAGCTGCCCACCGCCATCGCCTGATTGCAGCGACAGCTGAATCGGCTGTCCATGCAAAACTATTCAAAATTTTCGCTGATTTTATCACTGCAACGCCTAATGAAGAAATGAATTTTCAACAGGCAAAATATATAACTTATAATAAAAATAAGGACGTTAAACATAAAATTTAACATTTCAATACTTATAGCAGTTTATAAGCGTTCATAATCCCGAAGTTAATTGTAACATTACTTCTTATAGAATAGGGAGTATAACATTCACTATTATTCATTATAGGTGATTCTCAATGATTCTCTAATCCCGTAATGTTGCTAAAGATTATTGAAACTGTTTAAGAAAATAGAAGAAAATGCCTGACATATTGGATACGGATATATATAAAAAGATGTTTTACTATAATATTCTTTTAGCACTACATCTTACATCTACGGTGTACAAATAAATTCAGCCAACGGGTGCAGTATCCATAATTATGTTTTTAATACATTCAACTATACTTCATCAGCAAAAGAAACCAATGAAAAACCAGGAGGAAAAAATAGAGAGAAAGATAAAATGCAACTGCTATGAAACGAAGTTTACAGCTACCTGCCTTTAATAAACGCTGAAGATCGTTTTCAAGAGATTCCAATTAAGGCAGAAGAATGTGACACATTAACGCTGCAGCAGTACTCGATTTCGGTGAAGCATTCCTAGTGAAATATTGTATGAAAGTATGGAAGCCAAAGAAGTAATGTTGCTGCTGCTAGAAATCGAGCAATCCCAATTGAAGCAACCAATACAATAAATTCTGCACCACTGAGAGCAATAAAGTTTAAGCACAACCCATTAGCGTAGGCAGAGGCTGTAAACAAGCAGAGTATCTGATGGCCTAAGTGAGAAGAAGGATAGATTGGAAATAGAAGTGGAAGAAAAGACGAAAAATTTAAAACACTGAGAAGAAAAATTATTTTCAACAAAAAAAAGCACGATTTTACCGCACTTTTCGATCGAAGACCATCTTTTCAGATTATTTAAATAGCTATTTAAATCTCAAATAATTATCAATAATAAAACGTTGAAAATGCGGTCTTGAAAAATCAACCAGCACCACCATCAACACACCATTTAGTCAGAAGGAATACTTTAATGCACAAATATTTTTTTCCATAATGTACGGAAGGCATAAAAATGCAAAAGGAGGTGGATGTTAGCTTAAAGGATAAAACAAATGATGGGTTATATGAAGCATAAAAGGGCAAATCAGTGGAGGAAAAAAAGCTGTGACAAGAATGCACCAACGATATACAAACAACAGATGGGACACTTAGTTCAAAGATTGCCGAAAGCGCTCTTCAATACATTGTTTGCTTGCACCGTTGAGGTTCTTTCACCATGCTCCATAATTTACGCATCCCCCCTTTGTTGTCGTCCACTTCAGTGAAGAAGACGATAACGAGTAGTTATCACTAAAAGGCCAGTCATTCTGCAGGACGTCCAAGAGGAGAGGACCATCACGACGGAAATTATACCAGGAGCTAGATTTCTATTGCAGAAATTGGGGGAGAAGAGAAGAGGAAAATGGGTGGATAGAGAAAGGGATGTCACACTTTCGATGCATTCCTAAGTATATGCCACTGGTGCATGAAGATGTTCATCAGAAAATAACTCCACTGAGGACATCAGAAAATAATTCACCAAAGAGGTAAAGGCACACATTACTTTAACAAGCAAAGAAGACAAATTGTACTACTTATACTTTAACATCACTATGTAAGTTACAACAAAATTGTACTCCAATGGTCTCTCCTACTTTAAAAATTTTACTGCATTGTATAAATTTTGATAATTACAACCCCGCTATATAGCCGACAGGCAATTGTACAAAATGGAATAAAGATAACAAAATGTATAACGGAGGATGTTTCTAGAAGAAATCTTCGTAAAAATATAAGTAAAGACTTACAGCAACGATTTGCTCATGCATATCCTTGCTGAGAGTTAGTACTTGACTTCGTCGATCCAACGCACCTGTTAACGCATCGGCCATTCGAGCAAGTTCATCACATTTTGGTAGTAAGCTCCCAGCCAGTTCCACATCTTGTGTCGAAATAAGCTCTTGACCTGTATCACGAAGTGCACGTGCCATTTGCACATCTTCCTGCAATGTACAATTCAAAGTTTGCCTATCTGTTCAACAATTGAAGTTGTTCACCTATCTGTCCAGGAATTAAAGTTGTTCATGATGAAAAATTTTTCATGTTTTTCTTTTCGGATTGCTTGCTCAAGGTTCGTAACAATTGACAGTCAAGGCGAAGAGACTATTACACCAAAATAACTTTGCAATAAACAGAACTCTTTCCACTACCCTAATATAAATAAGATTTCTATAGCAATTGAGAAGGAAGATTAAGGGGTCATCTATTTCCCACTATGTGAAAAATATAAACTTCAGAAAAAACGCTTATGACATATGCGCCCCGAGATGTCAGTTACGAGTAAAAGCACTCTAATAGCACTAACAGCTAATAAAAAAGTAAAGGTAACGTGACCTGCTGTCGTAGAAATATAAACGGGCAAGAATCTTTCATGGAGTTTCAAAAACTCTCCGACTGAAACAAGCATAAGAAGCGTATTCTGCGAAAGTTTACGCAAAAAGTAATATGAAAATTTTATTTGCCAAATGAGAATCATCATTAGAAAATATCGATAAGCAAAAAAATTTTTGAATGGATTAGTTTTTCGATGAGCGCATTTACGACGCCAACGCGAAAATGTTTCCAAAGATTCGATTTATTTTGCATAATTTATTCAAAAGAGAAATGTTGTTTGTCATAGCGGCTGTCACGAATAAGCACAGCACATGGAACTTTTTCTTTAAAAAAGTTTTTCACTCTAAAAAAAGCACAGCACATGAACTTTCTTTAAAAAGTTTTTCACTCGGCTATATTGAAATCTTAAAATGAATTAGAAATTTTTGAAGAATAAATTCCTTTGAAAAAAATTAAGCAAATGTTTTGCTTCTTTTCTCATTTGACGAATATGTGAAATAATGCTATTTATTAAAACAGGAAAGTCATCACGGAGTGTACGATGAATCAATAAAAGAAGGCTGCATGAAATACCTTTTTTAGGGTGAAGGAGGGATTGGAATGTTTTTGAGATTATCTTTCGGGATTTCGGGATAAATGAAGATAGAATTTTTTCCCTCTCACTGTTATAAGCAACGAGGAACACTTACATTTCAAAGGATTCAATGAAATATGCACTGATATTTATTCTATTCTTACATAAAGCTCTGCGGAGACCATACTAACTTCACCCCATACATCCTCACCTCATCAAGACCCCGCGAGGTAAGACTGAGGATGACGTAGGTGGAGAGGGGGAGTGGGGAGGATGAGATGACATAAAAAGAGCAAAAAGGCTTAATCTACTTTATGGTCCACTTTGAGATACTAAGGAATACCTTAAATCTTAAAAAAGCCTTTCCTCGATGGAACCTTTGCGGAGTAAAACTAGTTAGAATTTCTGGAAGACTTGTAATTTACGGATTTATGCACAAAATTTCAGAGCCAATGCATGTAGTTAATTTGAGTCACCTCATAAAGGACGTAATCTTCGCCACCACACCACAACGATCGACGTGAGAAGACACGATTTGTGCACCACATAACAGTAAAATCAATTACAAGACCACCAGAAATCAAGCAAATCTCTTGTAGGTTTCAAAAAGAAACCAATGATTGGGTCAGGATATTGACGAAAAGATTTAGAATCCTTCGGGTACAGTGTTGTGAAAATAAATAAATAGGGAATAATTTTCAGATGAATGCAAGTGATTAATGAAAGCTTCCAATATACACATTGAATAGTTGAGTAGCAGTTGAAGAAAAAAAGAAGCCCGATGAGCACAACGAGCCGTTTAGGGTTAAAGCAGCGAATAGCACTGAACGGGCAGCTGCACTCCCATCGGAAGGCTGTCACATTGTGGTTGTCGAGTGGAGGATTTGCGCATCGATAAATGCAATTTTATTAATTTCCTACGCGTAACATTCCTTATTGGTTACGATAGTGATTTTTTTCAATATTTCCGCAATAAATTTTCTAAAAATTATCAAAACTTTATGACAATGTTGACTACGAATATACCGTTGTTGATAAATTTTCATTCAAAATTTTTTCGCAAAAAGTCTTCTCCAACTAACAGAATTAAACTATAGTGCTTTTATAAAGGAGGATTTAACAGCGGAGAACGGGAAAACCTCCTAGAACAGGAAAAACATGTTGAATCTAGCAGGCCGATGAAAGTTTCAGCTTTAGAGAAGGCGACTGAAAAAAGAAAAGACGAAAAGAATGAGCGGAAGTGGTTCTATTTTGATGCCAGATGTTCCTTATAGACAAAGAGAGAGAGAATGAGATAGAGGATTCCTTAGAAGCTGTTGGAGATACTGTTTCATAAAAATTGAATTGAACCTTGATTCAACCCTCAACCCCCCCCCCCCTTTGCATCGTGTAACGAGAAAGAAAAAAACCTCATACAGCAGGATTTATTTCTCTGTTAAAAGTGCAACAACAATGACACTCTTTTTAGGCTTTATGGCGGGGACAGGATGGGAGGGGAGGAGAAGGAGGTTATAATTATAATTGCCAAGTGGAGAAAATGACGTCACCACTCAAAATTATAAAAGATATACCATTCTGAGGACAATTTCAACGTCTCAACATCGCGAAAAATTTCCCCATTCAACCATTTTTCAGACCATATCATTTTTGTTTCTTTAACATAGCTCTATGCCCCCGAGCGTAAAAGTTGCAATGGAAATTGCAAGAATTATGATAAAGTGCAAAATCCAAATAATGCAAAAATGGCAAAATTTTGCAAAAAATTGCAAAATAACAGCACTAAACATTAATGTTACTGCGCTGATAACAACCCCACCGAACGCTTAATTAACTTTTGAGAAGCGTTAATCTAGCTTTTTTTCTTTCGAACGAATATAAACGGTAGTCTGCTATATAATAACTTAAAAGGATAATATAGGAAATATCATCTTTTAATAAGAAAGTGAGAAGAACCTTAAATAGTGAGAAAACTTTCAGCAATAAGATAACAATAATGAGAGAAAGAAATAACAAAGGAAAGCACTGACTGAGTTCTGAAGCAAAAAAAAAGTTATCTGAAAATTCAAAAAAGTACACATGAAATTTTTTAATTTCACAACTTTTTCATCGCAAACTTCAAAGATCAAATGAGGCATGGCACTATCTCTGCCATAGTTATCAATAATGCAAAAAAAGAGAGGAATTTATGAAAAGAGGTTTCCTTCACTAAATTCCAACCCTCTTCGATAAGCTAAATGTTTAATTTCCTAGCAGATAATTTAAACTCGGTAATCGTAGCGAAAAATTTCATGGTGGAAACTTTCTTAACTTAATAAGACTACTTTACCTTTAAAAAATGTTGAAAAAATTGACTAACCATCGCGTGTTTCGTATAATCGGCATGAGTTTGTGCCAGCTGTTCTGCCTTTATAACGCCATCACCAACTTCACGATGTTCCTCCAAGTATATCATGTGCTTAGCGAATGACGATTGCAACTGAAATGCAAAACGTTATTTGTTATGAATAATAAGCATCAACGCCTGCTCATTTGCTCATCTGCATATTTAATCTACGCTCAGTGGTTCACCTATTACTTCACTTCGAATAGAAATTCAATTTAAAGGGAAAAGCGAACCGAGAGTGGCAATAAATCTACCTATACTTTCTGTTATACATCTTTGCAAACTTGCATGTACTAGATGCCTTATAGCAAAATTTCCTATTGCATGCTTTTGCACCTATTCAAAAGTTTCACTCTTGACACATACCGAAATAAACATTAAAAACATGAGAAAAAACACTGTAACAACAGATACAAGATACAAAAAAAGAAAAAATAGTGAGATGTATTTGAAATATTTCAGCAGCAAACTTACAGCTCGGGAACAGCTGGCAATAAAAGGTGAGTAACTGGCAATAAAAGCATGTTAGCAGGTGATAATAAAGGCTACATGCAAAGCAGAAAACTATCCAACTATCTGCCTCAAAATTGAATAATTTACGCTTATATTAGGTGGTAATATTTTCTCAAAAGATCCACTCTATCTACTTTTCAACTGCAATACAATCGTCAATTCTCAGTGAATGTCAATCATGATGCCGGTTGATGGACATCGGTGACAATCGACTCCAAAAAAAATTTTTCCCCTCTCTTCTGGATTCTTCTATCGAAATTTCTTCCTCAATAATTTAACTCAATAGAATTTCTCAACATTGCTCCAAATTCTACTTCTATATAGGGCCATTCTCTGATAAAGTATAGAAAATCTATTCGAGTATTCCTTTGTAATATTCAACAAATCCAAGCATCATTGAGCATGAAGAAAGGAAAAAAAAATATCGCGCTCAATATGCAAATCAGTAAGAAAGTTTCACGAGACAGCCGCCTTGCAAAAAACTCTTTGCACTTGTCTATTCGCTACGAAAATATTCTACAAGACATATACATCGGCAATCGATCAATGACTACAACAACACTATATTACAACAATTACCAACACAACACAATGATTGGGGATGTCTTGTGTAGTGTATGTTATCGTAAGTATCCACATATATCTTCCAGGATTGACGGATGTAGCTTTATTCATCGATAGATGATAAAAAAGATTACTTACTCACTAAGCGGAAGTAAACATTCGGTTGTGGAGAGCTCAAGAATCATAATTTGCATGATATTTAAATACTTTGATGAAATCAAAAAATAATTTTTTCCAACGTCACTTCACTGAAGAATGTTTTTTTAGTTGATCGCCATTTGTTTGCATTGAATAAAATGGAGAAATCATAAAAAATTGCTTCTTTGAAGAACTTTTTGAGATTGAGAGATTTGGAAGCGAAGGAATAAAAGCAACAGAACGGAACGATAATCTCGATTCTCTTTATTTAACTACTGAATTTGTTTTTCATATAGCTACTGGATATTTTCAAATTGTCATAATAATAAGAGCTCTTTTCATAAGGACCCCCATCCCTCCCTCCCTCCACCAAAAAAAAACAACAAAAAAGCGATCTATTTTCACAATAGAAAAAAGAACAGAAAACTATTGAACATGAATCAGCCGCATTAGCAAAATGTTGTTATATGCTTTTTGCCAATGATGCCATCATATTGCGATGCAACAATGACTTTGTAGTCTAGGTCTTCGTTCCTAGAAAAGAGGGAAAGAAATTGAAAATGATGAAAAATGATTCAAGAAAAGTGGGTTAATGTTCAACAATGCAAAAGCGTCCTGAACGTCTGCATAGATAAATGCCCCTGAAACAGGTGGTACTGTGTGAGAGAACCCAATATTACGACTGAATAAATGTTATCTTCCAGATGAAACAAAAGGATGTGAATGGAACGAAGAATAAAAGCTTTAGAATCACAACTACGGCACAAATTTCAAATTAATAAAGCTATTCGCTACTATAGTACATCCGTTGATTTATTTTCAAATACCACATTAGTAGCTGGCATAGAAAGGAAATTGGAAGAGAGGAGAGAATAGAGTACAGTGTTGGAATAGAAGGCGAAGAATAACAATGAGTTCTTCTCTAGAAGATGTTAACTTTGCCTCTACAGAATTTTTTAACTTCTACGTTTTCTAGAAAAGTTTCTGAAAAATCCCACAAAATTCGACGTTTCTAAATCTCCTATATTAGATTTTAAATATCTCGGTATTCTAAAAATTAAATTAGAAACTAAAACATTTTTCTAGGAATAAATTCTATTTTAAGACAATTTCTGAAATTTTCAGCTCAAAAACCTTCTCTCTGCATAGAAAATACTGAAGAAATATATCAGAACAATCTATTTCTTTGTAAACTCGTCGATTTCTATAATTGAAAGATTGAAATATTTCTCCAATGATCTTCTCAAACGTTAGTTAGAAATGCAATCAGTTGAGCAAGTTTAAAGAGCATTTTGTAAACAAAAAAAAAAATGCAAAAAAAAAAACAATTACAGCTGTCACTAGTGAAACGCTGTGCATCGTATGCTAAACGATGCTTGCAATTCTCTTAGATAACACAATAGCGTTAGCAAGGAATCGAGATAAATTGGCAACGAACACTTAATGTTCCCTATTGAAGTCTAAAGTAAATGTTTTCAGTCGAGTAAACCTTAAGCAGCAAATATGCAGTAATGATGCTGAAAGCTTTAGAAAAAAAATCGATTCACCTATATTTGCCTATAGACGATCCAATTAGCATATCTTAGCGCTTAGTCGCAATATCTGGATGCATATGTGTGATCGAGTCACATATTTTCTAAATGAACGCATACTCGAGATAGAATGAGGATAATGAAAGTATGCGTTCAAGGAAACCTTGTAAGATATCACCACAATCAGAATAGCCTTCATCGTCGCCGTCAAAATATCCTTATAGCCCAAGTTTTCTAGTGATAGTTCCCGACTTCAGTGCAAAACTAGGATTAAGAGTGTGGCAGTTCGTGGAGAATATTTGTATTCAAAAAAATGAGAAGGATCCAGAGAACGAGCAGCTTTTCAAAACGGATGATATTCAAAGCAATAATGGCTAATAAATAAGGAAATAAAGAATGAAATTTACTTGCCTAGCCAATACTGAATGAGAAAAATATCGTTTTGTGATATTTTTGAAAGTTCATATAACATTTTTTAATTTTAAATTAACGTATGCAAAAGTGTTTTCCTCATCAGATCTCGAATAGTAAGTTGCTGGCTTTGTCGAAGCTTTCTTTCAAGGCGAACATATATGCAGCGATATTGAATGCGCTCGCACACAAGAAATTAGACATAGACGATTAAATCAAGGTAGCAAACGCTGAGGATGACCACATATAAAAAAGGTTGCTTCCGATAGACGATATAAAGTATATTAAAGATATTTCTAAATATTTTATAGACGAAAATGGAACGATTGATTATAAATATTTTATGTGCAAATCAAATACCTTCAGATAAACGCGCATCAACATATTTCATTCTGCAATTGCTAAATAGAATACAGATGCGCAATCATTTACTGCTGTAAATAAGTAGTGAAGTTGCGAGAGAGGTGTTTTTTACCTCTCAAAAAACTATAGAAACATTTTGTCTTCAAAAAACAACAAAGTTAACGGATTATAGTAAGTTAAAAGAAAGCAGGTATCCAATAAACCGATTCCCCAAGTTAAGAGGTAAACTAGACTTTTGAGGACCCCATCTGAATCTTTCCTTATTTAATCGTTCCTTACTCATGCTTTCAGTTGTAATTCTAATGCAATCTTCTTGTTGCAACAAACTGATCACTCCATTCGGCGCCAATATGCAATGCGCAAGCAGTTTAAGGCGTTACATCCCTGCATAAGTACCACACGAGAATTGATTGAATTGCTTAGCGACGTGTGTTAACCTAAGCTTGAAAATATTGAGCGCATTTTCAAAAATGTTCACTTGTTGAATTTGTTGCAAATAGAATAGAGTTTGCAGAACTTAGCAAAATTCATCATTTGAAATAAAATGCACCAAATACAATAGTCTAAAAAAATTATTCATTGTAAATACTTCTCCAGTTATTTTTCAAATTGGTTCATTCCATGCAAGTCTACGGGAATGCAGTATCAATTTCTATAAAATATTTTCAAAAACTATCACGAAAATTTTTCAGAGTTTTTTCATATAACCTCTCAAGTCGCATTATTGATGTGCTAATGCAAAACTGTATTTGCAAATGCAATTTTTTTGCAAATGCAAAAGAAAATGCAATCAATGTACAAAATTCTTAAACTGTGGACCATTGAAGCTGTGAAAAACAACCCTGATCAACTGATCTACTTTGGCCAAGTGGTTTACTTTGGCCAAATGGTTTATTCTGGCCAAATGGTTTAGCTGCTACCAAGGTTGTTAAGATAATGCGACAATGAACCTGGATCATTTTTTGATAACCTGCATTCTTGAAGACTTGCAAAGGATGTCGTTTTGCTTTTCAATGCTAATTCTTGCGACAATTAAGTCTCGGCCTCCTATTTTTTGCCAACTTTTAATTTTGTTTAGTCATTCTATCCGAAAAATATAGTGCACTATTTACAAGTTTCTTTGCTCTTCTAAGGTAATTAAACGAAACACCTGGGAGGGATGCTTTCATTTTCTAAGATTTGTCGATGGGCTCATTTCCCGACAAAAAATAAACAAACAGACAAACAAATCCAATCGAGTTTTGTCACCTCAATTTTAGTATGCAATTTTTGAAGGATGCAACTGCTATAAACGCAATTAAAATTGCAATTACTGCACCTTGCAAAGAGTGCAAATAGGAGGAGGAAAATGTTTGCAGAAAAAAAAATACAGAGAAGCATCCCACTGTAAATAATCTTTCAGACTAAAATGGCAAACGCACCATCTGTGCGCAATTTTCTCATGAAGAACACCGAATAAGCATTTACGTCAGCGTGCATATTGAATGAAAGGATCCCTGATGGCACAGCTTGGTACTGCAACTTTTACATTACGAACGTTTCGGTCGTCATTCATGCAAACTAGGATAAATGGCATGATATGTGCTTTTTTGTTTTCATCTAAACCGTTAACTTAATATGCAAAAGCAATAATAGAATCCAATGCGCTTTCCAACATATCATGCCAGTTATACAAATTCACAAAGAAAATGCTCCTAAGCAACAATCGATTGTCTCTTCAATAGTTCTGCACTCGCAAATTTTGTGGCACTTTTAAGTGTCAGTAATCCAACCAACGAAAGATCATATGAAATGAGATCAGAAACAAAACTGTGCGAATATTATCTATCGCATTTCATTCTCGCAGCATTTCTCGCAAGTCGGTTAATGCTACCTAACAGACAGACACATGCATACAAACAAATATATGCGCAGACATGGCGCCATAACATATTTTAAACTAAATATTACAGGGCATTTATTGAATAGGCAACAAAGAAAAGCAGTAAATATGTCATGATAAGATTGTGGTGAAACAGAAGATCGATTTATCATACTGTTGCAATGAAATAGGAGTGCAAAACGACAACGAAGAAGTGCAATAATTGCAAGTTTTTTAGAAGCGCAACAATAAAATGGCACAAATGCAACAAAGAAGTAAAATGTGTGTAATCTATCAAAATGTAATAACGAAATTGCACAACATAAACATAGAAATGTTATTCCTAAGAAGGCCCAATAATGAGAAGCGGAATTAGGTAGATATGCAAAAGCAATATGAGCAAAATATTTGGTGAGAAATTTTTTCATTGAATAAAATGAAAAAGAAAATGAAATTTTCAAATTATTTTCTATACGAAAAAGAATATTTATATATATGATGTGTTTTTAATATTTAGTGCAAAAAAAAAAACTACAATTACTAACGAAGTAATTGCGAATTTGCAGACGAATTATTGCAGTCTTTGAGAAACATATTTAAATAAGGATGAATTAGACGAGATATTGCTGCCCTTGCTTCTCTTCAATTTTTCATTAGAGAGGAAACGATTCCCAAGGGAATAAGAAGTAAGAGGCTTTCGATGCGCTCTAAACTTAGTACTAATGAATGAAATTGCGCTGCAAGAGATGATATGCATCGTAGGATAGACAAGCAACAGCACTTGAAATGTTACTCTCGATCAACTGTCCAACAACTAGTGAGCCATTTGATAAACGACGCCCAAGTGTAATTAATGTTGCTCGGTTTTCACAAAGAAACACTCCATCGAAAACGAATAACACTTGAACTTCTTTTTCTGAACTACTCTTATTTGCACTTAACTACACTTCATATTAGCAATAGTAACCAAATATCCTCGTGCGCAGAACTGGGGAGTGAGTAGGGGAAAGGCAAAGGGGAGGAGAGGAAAGGAAGGGGAATGGTAAGTGGGGATGGAAACGGAACGAAAAAAATCCTTGCTCTATGATGAGCATAAAGAAATTCCTCTTCCCATGTTATCTGGATTCAAGGAAATAGTGGCAGTTCCTGTACTCCATATGCTGCTAATGCTAAACTACGTATATTTTCCTCGTGGAAATTTTAAATGTTATTAGAAGCGAACGGGTCAAATACATAATGAAAATCTAAATTTTTTTTGTCTATTTCGTTCGTGTAAGAAATCATCCGGAAAACAATGACTATTTAATACATAATTCCTTGAAATTATAGATGATTTGATTATAGAACAATTTTATTTTGAGTTTGAGCCTAAATTTTTCTCACTTTTTTAAATATAAAACTGTCATTTATATTATATTCTATTTTTCAGTTTCTGAAAAATGCTGCAAAATTTTCAATTGGAATATTTCGTAACGAATCACTCCCAGAAATGGAAAGAGAATTACTTGAAACTATTGAAACTAATTATTTAAAATAGTTTTTGTAAAACTATTTGAAAAAAGCATCATTAATTATGCCTAGGCGAATTATATGATATAGCAGAGATAGAAAAACTTAAGCAAAAACACAGTAGTGAAAACGATGAAACTCTTTTTACTGGGAAACTTTTACTGATTGACCCCTTGCACAAATTAGACGACTTTCGAATTTAATGCTACTCCATACCACGGTTTACATCTTTCAGTTTTTCCCATCCCAACCAATAAAGCTTCAGAAAAATTTTCCAGAAAATTTGTGGAATTTTGCTAATATTCAAATGCAAAAATGAAATGAGAGCAGAAAGCAGTCGTGCAAAAAAGTTTGCCTCATTTTTCGTCAAAGATCCGCTTGAAAATACAAATATCCCTGACCAAACATTTAACTAAGCCGCAAGAAAAATTCAGGGTTGAATGAAAATAACTGATATAATATTTACAGCAAAAATTTCTCTGAACAGTCAAAATGGGCATATAGACTCATGAAATGAACCTTTCAACAGGAGGATGAATGAACTATTCATGAATGAGAACTTATTAAACGAAAATAAAAGAATATTTTGAACGTTACTGTTCAATGTTCACTTCATAGATTCGAATTATATTTCAAATTTCCAATTTAAAAAGGAACTGCATAATGCGTCGAATATTTCCGCGGTGGAAAAATTATTACCATTTCTTAATGGATAATCCTAAATTTCACTGCGTATAGAGGAGATGGATCTCCTTATTATTCCACTCCCCTTTTCCCGAATACCCTATCCATTCCTACCCCTTCCCCTCCCCCCCCCCCCTAAAAAAAAAAGAAAAAAGCGACAAAAAACGATAAATTTGCCTAAAAGTGCATCGAAAAGATGCCGCATCTATGAGAAAAATCGAAATACGCCAAGCATAGAACATCCATGGAATAGCTGATGGTGGAAAATGCTTTCTCACTCGCATTCAACACATTCAACTAACGGCTTAATCAATTATGAATACGATAGAGAATCTCAAAGGAAGCAAATGTTCCCCTTAATAATTCGCTGTTGCCCACAACCGAAAGCACTTAACCTCACAATGAAATCGACAACAACAACAACTATAGCCACCCACTGATGACGCATTTACATAGTGCTTAGATGAACGTCACACATCTCGACTACACTATTACACTCACCTTATTTTTGCTTATTTTTATTATACAATTAGCTTATTTTATCAGATAGCACAATTCTGGTATAAATCGCGACCTAAAACACTATACATTCGGTTTAAACCGTATATAACTTCTATTTCACCCTAATGCCCTAGTATTCGCCTCATATTTCAATCAATTCTAGGAATTATATAGTTTTATTATGACGAAGCTAACCAGTCTTCGTAATGTGAAAGACAACTCAATGGCTATAAACGTGATAGTAGAAAATACCCAGAGTGGGCCTTAAATTAAGCATATGTGTCACTCTACAAGGTTTAAAAAGAATCTCTAAGGTGACACATGAAATCTTACTTGAGAATGAACAAGGCTACCTGTTAAATCAACACAACCTACCTCAGCGCCCGTTATTTAAATTTATAGAGATGTTTAAACAAAGAGCTCAGAATTTATAACAGTATCGAAGTTGACAGCCTACACTTATTTATAAGTTATGCAAATTAAGTAAACAATTCACTATTTTTTGATTAAGTAATCTAAAAGAAACCGAAAAAATTTACAGAAACAATCATAATATGGCATGAAGTCTACAATTCCCGAAAGCGATCGTATGGGAAAGCAATTCTCTACCTTTCTTGCAAACGTCCCCACCTCGAAAAACCGCCCTACTCTTCGGTAACCTAGTGCATTTGTCCTCCCAAGCTTTTTGTTGCGACCCGAATCCTGACTCAAGAAAGAAAAATCCGACGAAACCCCACTACGGAAAATCCTGGCACCGCAGTATTGGTCACTCTTGGTGGGCACTGCTGAAGAACACTAAGAAAAATGTGTGAATTATACGTGTCAATGAAATACTTTTTTCTGCTCACTTTAATACCTACGAATGAATATAATACGCAATGCACGCCATAAAGAACACTATCGAGTGCAACGTGTTGACTGTAGTTGTCGAAAGGTAAACACTGCGATTGGTAGAGGGGAAAACATAACAAAGTATTGGTCACTTGGTGGATACTTCTATTTCGGACACAAGATAAAAGCTAGCTGCTTCAACTGAATAAACATGTCGAAGTTCGATCATAACAATATGATTCATATACATTTTTTTTTCAAATTTAAGGACACATCACTTGGGTACATACCTAAGCTATCTCGAGGTATGCGGTATTTTTGAACGCCACCCTAAGATCGTTAAATTTCGAAGCGTATAGCTGATAGTACCCTAAACTTAAAGGTGAATATTTAGTAGAGTTTACTAATATTGTGCAAAATATTCTACGTGTGTCATTCAGAAATATATACAGCGACCTGAACGCTGGTAATTAAGAGGTTCTCACGAAAGAACAACATCTGCTTCAACAGTTCAACCACAATTTAATTTCTACGCAAATGTCTGAAATTGACGGCAGTTTTGTTTTTTCAGGAAGGAGAGAATGGGTATCGTTATTCCTAAATACATCGATCAAAAACGATCACCTAACAACGAGAACTATTCTATTCACAGTGAGAACACCGGTTTTGTGCTTTTGCAAGCACCTGGGTAGCATTGTCCTCACACAAATTTTTAAACAAATTTTTCTCCTACGAATATTCGTCACCCCGTGCAATTTCTTTCCATTTAACAAGATATTCCTTTTGCACATAAATCTGTCGTGCAGTTTTGTAGCTGTTTTTCTAGTGTGCGGAGAAGGATTGCAGACCGAGTATAGAAAAAAAAGCTGGTGCGGCAGCAGAGAGAGCAGAAGAGAAAGCCAGTGAAAGTTATTACCTACATATGGTCAAAACATATTCCCTGGAATAAGTAAATGATAACAAAAAATAAGACAAAGGAATTCGATGAAAGAACACTCGCAGTAAAGATCAATTCTTTTTGCAACTTTTGTGAAAAAGAAGTACGATAGGATACATACCTGGGATGTCCCGAGGTATGCGGTGTCCTTCGGCGATAGGAATTTGTTGCAGAAACTTCTAAAGAATCTACCGCATATAAACTTCCATTCGACGTTGAAATATAAACATTGATCATGCAAGTTAATGACACTTTGAGGATTGAATGCAACATTCCAAGAAATCTATCCTTCTCGGCACATTCACTTTCTGAAAATCCTCTGCGGGAACGCAGCAGATTTTGGGAAAGCCGAGTATCATGTTGGCTAAAAAATGGGAAAGCGACCAATTCCTCACGAGACTTTTTTTCATGTAATTTATGCTGTTGCACTCTTTCAAACAGACTGACAAACAACTATAACGGGTTATCAATATTTAAGAAGTTATGAACTTGACATATCACTGCTTCAGACTGCACCTCTTTCGATACTGTAGCTAAAAATTACATCGAAAGTGCGCATTTCCATCATAAGTTGTATCATGCTGGATTTGATTTAGTTGCTATCGAGTTTTCAAAAATCAGTCAGAAATGAATAGAGTTTGATTTGAGAAAGACGCAAGAGACAGTTGTAGTAGTGTATTCCAGTAAGCAAGCCATATAATAGGAATAAAGGTACAATGTTCGTAAAATTCAACTTTCTTTGGATCACCAGAATGTGTCCGTCCAAAGTTGAAATGTCCAGTAACGTTTCTTCTCGAAAAGCATCCCTTCAATAATGAGGTTACCATGAATACGCCTCCTCAAGTTTCTAGTAAGTTATAAAATTAGCACATTCATCAAGCAATTTCTTAATATGCCGATAGCAGTACGGAGAAGTGCGCGTCAGTTGTGATACGTGTTTGCATGAGATTGACTTTGATCACCGCTGCCAATTCTTGCACATAATTACGAAATCGATGCTGGAGGTGGAATGCAGAGCTCCTCATAAAAAAATAAATAAATAAATAAAAATAGAGGACAATAGAGTTGAAGAAGTTTCCGAGGTGGTAAAATATATTACGGTATACTTTTCGAGGCAGTAAAATACGTATAGTCTAAAATTTAAAGTAAATTGTCGTTCCCCTAACAGTTACCAAATGCTGTTTCCCTTACGGTTCCTTGTTGTTCTAACCTCTGTTCCGAAAACCTGTCGGCAATGATAGAGCTTTTTCGGACCACAGAGGCCGTCATGCCCCAAAATTAGTGAATCACCTTTCTGTGCTATTCTCATTGCAAGGCTTTTACGGAGACCGGAATGAAAGGAAGTGGTGGAGAATCCGGAACGTTATATCCCGGCAATTTGAAATCCCACTTACCCATGTTCCGAAAAGAACAACGAACGCATACCAAAATTACGGAGAAGAGGGAAAAAAGGTTCAGCCATATCTGTAGATTTATATCTAAGTGGGCAACTAAATATATTTCACTGTAATAAAAATCTCTTTCCATTGTCGAACAAAGAAAAATACGCTAAAAAAGAAATTAAAAAATCAACGGATACCGATAATTCTAAAACGAAAAAGGAAACCAATAAATCAACCAATGGGTAATAAATTGCCGGTAAGCATAGAAACAGAATTAAATCTTTTTCATCAGCAGAGGATTAACTTTGAGCATTCAGGACGCAAGAAAAAAATCTACTCAATTAGACGCTGTTTGAAAGAAAAAAGAGTGAAGAGGCGCTCCAAATGAGCTAGCGCGATGAAAGTTACACCACTTGTCTGGAACTTTAGCTCTAACATTTCCGATTGAACCCATCAAGGAGGCAGACATATACATAAAGACATGCACATGAACATATATAGATGTGATGTGTTGCTATAATGCGTTTCTGCAAAGGAAATTGGGAAAACCGAAGCACTAGAAAAAGTTACCGATCCCATCTTTCAAAAGCCTCTCTGTTTTCTAATTCTAACGTAAAAGATAAAAAAGAACTAAGAAAATAGAAAGTAGGTAAAATGCAAAGCAAAGAATTTTAGTTAGAAGAGAAAAAAGAGCAATAACTAGAGATTGGCATCATAGCGGAAAAGAGGACTGAAGACGAGATAGGAATAATGCCTCTCCTTTCCCACCTTAGAAATTATTCCATGAAAGGTACATATGCTGAATTTGATGCCTAAAAATTAAATATCGAAGAAAGCCTTGAGCTCTCCCTGAACAAAGCAACGAAATAATCAAATATCACTCCAATGAGATCCCTCAATGATAAGTTACATCGGTCAACTTGGTTCTGGTTGCTCATTAATTGGGGCAGAAGGAAGAGGAAGACAAATAAACGAATGAGGGAGACGAGAAGGGTGAAACAGGAAGCCAATGCTCTCCTCTTGTTAACGCGAAAGAATTGAACGAAATGCAACAGAAACTCTAATAACGCGCATTAAATTTTGCATAGGAAATATAGACTTGAAGAAGTGAAAGAAAACCATGTAATAACGATAAATAAACCAGTACTAATAATAGAAAGAAACTTTATCGAAAAGCCAACTACTAGTATATTGAGGCAGTAAAATTAGAGTAAATAGAAAAGTTTAGACAACATAGTAAAATGAATTAATAAGAGCTTGTTCCACAACTACCGCCATGAGAGGAAGATAAATATTTGTAAATGAAGAATCTATAAATGCTCATGAAAGAAAATTTTAAGACGGATAAAGGAGTAAAGGAATACTAAAAGGGAAAAGGGATAAAGTAAAGAGGGATAAAAGAAAATCTTTTGTTTTAAAGTCATCAAATTATGCGCCTCGTCCGGAAAGTTTTCAAGAATTTAAGCTCCTCAAGGGATTTTTCTCGATTATTTATAAGTTTCCTCTCCGAAAACCATAGAATCAAACGTGGCAACTCCATGCCTATTTTAAATGAGCGTTATTCTTAAGCGTTATTCAGGTAATTCGCAGTAAGGATAAAAAACTAAGAAAAAGTTTGCGAATCAATATATGGAAGGGCTTCAAAAATGTCTGTTCGATTGCAAAATTCGCTTGGAAGCCTTAGAAACCTACGCGTCACCTCTTAGTCAAAAAATTCCTCGATTATTTTCTCCTCTCATTAGACCCCACCCCAGCCTCCCAGAAGATAAGATCAATATGCAACATGGGATATGCTATGGAGATGGAGAGAGAAATAATCGACTGGTACGTAAAAAAAAACGAAATATAAATATAATGCAGTTCAAAGATCGGTCGAATTACAGAAGAACGAAGACACCATATATATACATATATATGTGTATATATATATATATTATATACATACAAAATTTACCTACTGGAATGACCAAAGAAAAATATTTAACGATGAAAGGAGTCCTATAAGTGGATGCTAGAAGCGCTTGGCATTTATAGGCAGTTCTTCCCCGTCCTGTCCACGTTGTCGTTCGATTTAGACATATCATCTTTCATTTTACTAATCGAAAAGTGCATTGAACTGAAATTCCATCGTAATCGACAGGCAGTATAATAGATCACAGAAATCACAGTTCATTACAATTAGTCAATCCTAATCCCAAAAGGCTAATAAACGCAGTGTAATAAAATTAAGAGAAGCACCTACCTTACGGAAACTTTCCTCGAAGCGTCGTAATTGAAGGCACTGAGTGAGTCGTTTCTCGTGACGTGCCCAAAACGTATCGAAACTTCGTTCCGTTTCCTCCAATTGAATTAGCATACGTTCGATGGCCGTCACGTTATGCAACCTACAATGCAATCACAAGGTTAATTTCATGTGAATTATTGAATATGGAAAAATTTCGCTGTAGCATTCTCGATGATAATAAGACATTTGCGCCATGGAAAATGTTGTCCTTTCTTAGCAGAATTTTCAGAGCTCATTCAGAATCATCATGCATAAATTTCGATGAGAAAAGTGCTATTCCAATAGCAGAATGTTTTGACGCCATCTTATTCTCGTGATCTACTCTGCCCTGATGACTTGCCCACCGACAGTGAAATAGCACATGTTGCTACTTTGCTGCGAAGCTCCCCACGCTAAGGTTTCCTATTGGCCGAAAAACTGTGGTCAAACTCGTTGGCCGGAAAGATATAACAGGAAAACTGCAGCAGTGATACCATTCAGTAAAATTACGATGAAGTCGCTGAAACGCCGTTTTCGTTGTTCCGATTTTCTCTTTGGCCATTATCACACATCCTGCTTATTCCATAACACATTTCCCTGCTATAATCAGAGTTTGCGATGATCTCTCATTCGCTCCAACGAATTATTTCTAGTAAAACTATTACTTTAATCGACGAGACATTCTCAGCTACACAAGCTGAAGACCAGAAACACCTGTCTTTGAAATATAAGAAGATGGTGGCAAAGGTGCAATTTTGATAAAACTTCCATTTACGTCATTACCTTGTCGGACTTAGCTGCTCATGCTCAGGTTTAACGTCAAGCTGTCGTACGTGCCTTAGTAAGGAAAGCCCTTTCCTAATGGAAATGCGAAAATCCTCCTGAAAATGAGATAATTTTATTACATAGGTCTTCAAAGTGAGGCAACTTTGAAGACTTATAATTGCTTACATGGTTGTTACATATTTGTACGATGTAAAAAAGTTACTGCCTACAAAATTGAAGAATAGAGGTCACGTTAGGCTTCAGCTGTCTAGTCACTGTATTCTTTACATGCTTCTTTTTACTGCACGATTATAAGATACCACTATAAAAAATATCCCAATTTTAAAATTTGATTGATTTATGCCCCTACAGGACAACCAATATTTCCGCAATTACAATACTTGTTTTTTGAATATTATTAGACGATAGAATGTACTAGTATGGATGAACATCGTATATCACGAGAACCTCTTTTACAGTAGAATTCGTGTTGGAGACCAAGACGAGAGGCAATTTTACTGGAGCCCTTCCCTAATAAACTATTCTGCGACCGGATAGCCCTACGTTGCCAGTCGCATGCTGGCTTTCCTTATTCCCTCTCCGCACTCAAACCGCCTTATGGCAAGTTCTTCAGTACATCACGTTCGTGTTTGTTTCTCTATTGTTTCTTATTTGATCGTATATACGATAAAAAAGCGAAATTACATTTAAGAAATCTAAAAATTAAATTATGGGGTGGTCGAGCTGCTGATGGAAGTTCAAATCACGAATGACTACCCTCTTGTAAGATCAGCACACAACACACAGTTAGATTTCAGGAAGTAACATAAAGGCCATATTAAAAATACAAGGGAACAGACGAAGATAGGAATGGGGAGGGGGTTTAATTGTAAAGAATCACTTCAATTTCTATTAGAAACTGGAGCTCCATCTGTTAAAAATCAATAAACTGATGCCCCCCACTATCCGAAAAGCGTGCGTCGAAGTCCTCCATCCGTTACTTCCCTGTGCCCCTCTTCCCCACTCGTCACGCGTAGAAATAACTTCCTCTATTGAAAACAGAGGTAGTTTTCAGCTACTTAGAATCCAAAACCCATCCTACTATTCGTAGTTAATCACTGAGGGATCTCCTCATCGGATCTTTAAAAGTCTTTAACTTCCTTGAAAACAAGGTTGATATCGCATGAATGATTATAACCTACTGATAGAGTTAATTCAAATACAAACTTATTGAAGCGGTATCATGGTAAGAGGATACTATCAGATGTTTGCGATCTCATTCAACAATTCCTGCCCCAACTTCTTGCTTCATTCCCTCAAATAATTGCCTCAAAGACACTAAGAAAAGCCAAAAAATTCCCCATTTCATTATATAAGAAAACTTTCCAGGTAAAGTTTACAAAATTTGATAAATAAATAAATAAATAAATCTAAAAAAACCTTTATAGCGTCTCGTTCAGCGGTTTGTATTTCAAGAATTCGTGCGGTCGTTTCGACGTCATTCGGTAATTCGGTTTCTTTGAGACATCGACCAAATTCACTTAGCGATTGGGCGATAACCGCAGCCGATGATTTCATCCTTTCGATATCCTGCAAATTGAACATTTCAAATTAATTTTTAATTATCGAAGTGAATAAGTAAATAGCACAATGTCGTAAAATTTGACTGCTGAGAGAAGCTGATGAACCAAAGAATAGGCCGAAACTATTGAAAAAAATTTCCTCGAAAATTGTTAGCAAATGATAGGCAACAATTGGTGCCACTTTTAAATCAATCAAAGAAAAATAAACAAACGATATAACAATTAGCATCTATTGTTGTACTGAGTAAAAATTTACTCAACTTAAAAAGTTGAAAAATAAAGAAAATACGTCATTGAAAAAAAAAAGAAAACAAAACCGGATTGAACTAATTGCCTTGTATTTAAGATGAGTAAAAAAAAAGAAAAAAGGAACCAACAGATCAAACATCGCCGTTGTCTATGAGAAAAAAGAAAAGAAACTTTTTTGGAAGAAAAATGTAAAGAAAGGTTTCCCATTCAAAAAAATGGATACATGAGTATACATGTGATTTTTTGAAAGCATTTTTAAGCATTCTGTATGATGAAAAACGATCGAAAATTATGCGAGGTATGCGTTTATTAAACAAACCGTCTTCATATATCATGATGAAATAATAAAACATATGCAAACAAAGTATTCACATTTTCACTGATTTGATGATGGGCATAAATCCTTGATGAGAGATTCGTTCTACTCGCTGGGAAACGTTAACCGACCAAAGAGCAAAATTATAGCGAATTAAAAAAAAAAAATTTTGAAGTACCTCTCAACTCAGTGTTCAGCCCCTTAATAAGATAAATTACACCCCATAGAAATATAAAACAATTAAAACAGCGCCTATTATATTAAAACCAATACGCGCATTTATTATACACCTTTGAAAATTTGCATAATAAACAGCACTGTGACTACCTAAGCGTTCAATCAACAATTTCAGCACACACGATGTATTGTATAGATATTGAAATTAATTCAATAACTTTAAAACGAGTTATAGATACTTATAGATGTCTCAATTGTGCACGCATTTTTTAATTGGTTAGAATTTCATTTCCGAGCTGAATAAATGAGGAAGTGTGCCAGTGGGTGGCAGGATACAAATCTTTGCAGTTCCACTCATCAGCACCAACAAGTTGTATAAACTGTCAACAAGCAATAAAACGCGTGCAGTAATGGATCCATAATTTAACGGATCGAATCGCTCGTGAAAATCTTAGTTTTCCTTTTTTTCTTTTTGCAATCGAACCAGTTTAAAGTAGAAATCCAACTAGGTGAAAAGAGGTACAAAATTTTAGGCGGCTTCTTACTATATCTGATTTCTCTCAAAGAATAAGCGTGGACTTGCTTTACCAGTCCCCAAGCTGGGGCTACCTAGCAGACAGATAGACACATACAAACAAACATACAAGACGCTGTTACAATACGTTTTGCACATGAAAATTTGAGAAGCAACAGTAAAAGGTGAACGTGGGTGAGGAAGTGTGCGAGCGGTCAAACCAGTTCGAATATGAATGCACTATTTCATATATTTTATTAACAGGTTAAAAATCCATTGCAATAGTTGACCTCATGAGTGGAATTGCAGATGCCCATTTAGTGGAAACTGCTTGGGCATATTTCTTCATTTATTATCAAATACCTTTAAAGGTAAACTTGAGGGCCATGTGAATAAGCAATAGATTGATGAGAGATATCCAAAAGACTGAAATCTTAACCAGTTCAAAATTTCGAAAAGACAAATTTAAGATGAATTAAAGGTGACACGGAAACAAGATGAAAGAAATTTGAGCGAAGAGAGTAAAATATGCTATACGGAAGATTATAAATTGCTAATATGAATAATAATATGAATAATATGAATAATATAAACAATGATATGAATAATAATAATATGAATAATAATAATATGAATAATATGAATAATAATATGAATATGAATAATATGAATAATAATAATAATAATAATAATAATAATAATAATAATAATAATAATAATAATAATAATAATAACAATAATAATAATAATAATGATTAAACAGGATGATTATGCAAAACAATCCTCATATATAGATATTGAAACAATGTGCACATCGTGCTATGCAACAATATAAGACAATCAAAAAATCCAAAAATAGTAGTGTTCATTCTATTCCTATCAAGACGAATGAATCAAATTGTTATGTTCACAATGTAAAGGATAGAAATCATTGAAAATTTATTAATTTATAGAGTTTTCCTCTTAAATAATGGTTTATTAACACTGCTGATGTTCAATGTCAAATGCGCTATATCACAAATAAAACGATTTCATTTTCGATATTTCCGCCTAGCTTAATTGCATTATAAAATGTAGTCGGTCATTTTGACCTTTAATACCATTACCGCGAACACAATTAACATAGACAAAAGCATATTTCAAAATCGTTTGGGATCAGATTAACTTTCATAAAGTTTGTTAATACCCCCAACTTAACACTGCAATAATTCACAAAGATAAGGCCTATAAGAATACCTCGAAAGACTATCACTACAATAGAACAAAAACAAAACAATGGATTAAGGGACATATAAGTGAAATTGCGGCAAATTAACCAGTGTAGAATAATGAAAGAAAAATTACATACCATTCGATGTTGAACCCATTCGAGGTGATTGTATTTGAGAACACCCCCAACGTCCATTGTTAGACAATCTGGACCGATGTAATGGCGGAGTTCCAATGAACTCTGGCACACCACCATTATACAACAAATAATGCAAAATTGGTGGTTATCTGACTTGAACCATGACGATATGCGAAAAAAAGTTGCATTTAGTGAGAAACTAAGATCGCACTTTGCTTTCTGAAGTACTACCAATGCAACTAAAAACACATTAGAAAGAGTTCTGACTGGAAGCTTGGTTAAAAAAAAAATCAATATAATATTTGGAAACAACAATTCTAGAAACAATCAATGCCAAGATCTATTGGTAGTTTTGAGAACGACTAACTGGCAAATGAATCTTTTGCATATTGCTATGAGAGTAGGCGTCTTTTAATGGAAAATCGACTAACTAAGAGGCAGATGTTTGAGCCAAGGATTAAGCAGAAAACTGCACAGGTTGAGGATCGAAACAATGCCATTTAAACGGCCTATATGATGATAAAATAGCGAAGCACTGAAAGAATATTGTAAATTACAGGCTAATTTTCTAGATAATTAAATACTGGGCGTTCTTAGAGAGTGTTATTTTAACTTTGAGGTGATAAAAGAGTCAATTTAATTGCAAATAGACGGAATCAAATAAGCGATGGACGAAGAACTTTGCTGACGTTAAGAATAAAGGAATGTAGTATTGCAAGAGAATGTAATGAGAACTAAATGAGAAAAAAAAATAAGAAAAACGAATATCAAAAAACGTTTTTCTCACTTCGAATTTTCCACATTAATTGGCTATAGAAATAAACATATGTTAAAATATGCAAAGAACATATAATGGAATATCTAAATTTTGCAACATCCTTGAAATATCGCTGAATAAGCATGGCATGCATACTGGCTTTAACAATCTAGCAGAATTATACTAAATAGGATCAAAAGAACTGTTCATTTTCCTCTCCTCCTTCATATGTATTACCCTATCTCAAATTTCTATGATAGAATTCTAATCCCATAAAGAAGCATTAAGGGAATCGACAAGGAAAGGAGCTATGATGAGGATATCGTATAAGAAATAATAGGAGAAGAGCACGGAAAAAATAATATGGAATTTAGGAGAAAGAAGGACGAAAGAATCTTTTTTTTCTTCCTTGAAATAAGCTTTTTAAAAGGAAGTTCAATATATCAAGAGGATAACATTTGAGACGTGAAAAAAAAATTCACTAAGCACGACTGATGAGTGTAAACTTTCCGTTGAGAAAATTTCCCCTTGAAAATTTCGTTTGAAAATTTCGTTTGAAAATTTTATTTTACCTAAAATGAATTGACAGAAAGAAAAATTTCCATCGATAAAAGAACTGAAAACGATTTCGCGCATGCAGAATACAATTTCGCCATTTCTTTCAGGTGATAATTCGACACGGGAAACGATTCACAGAACGTTCCATAGAAAATTGCTTACAAAATATTTGATATTTCTACAGTAGATTCCAGTTGACAAGGAAGAAATTACATAGTTGAAAAAAACCATGCAATATTGAAAGAGAAGCGGAAGTAAAAGCTTATCGATTGAAATAAATTTCCAAACGCTTTGTTGGGTATTTTTTCGCTAAAAAAGAAAAAACTAATTCAAGAAAATGCTAGAGGAAGTTGGCGCAATATGCGCTTTTTGTATCCTCACTTATCTGCCTAATTATTTTCACAGATTGTCAAGAAAAATATAGTAGGCGAACTAATCATATGCGTCGAAACAAGCGAAAAAAATAAAATCTTTGATCCGATCAGTGCGAAATAAAATTCTGACTGGTATAGAATGGAGATAAATTGCTTTCATTTTCAATGCTTTAATGCTTACAGCTGCTTTCATAGATTATGGAATGATGTCATTTATGATTTTTTTAAAAACTCTTCCTATGCAATACATCATCTACAAAATTTTCCAATTTCGAAGTCACTGCTTCCACAGAGTTCAAATGATTGGATAAACACTTAGGATACTATAAATTCCACGATTCCAGTTTCAGTATTCAACGGAACAGACTTGCCGAAAGACAAACAGACAGACAGACAACCAGACAAACATACATGCGTATAGATATGACCCGCATATTCACAACGATGCATAACAAATTGAAAAGTGTGGCAGAAAGGTTGAATGACATGCGCTTTTCGCGATTCCGCCTAACAGACCAAGTTTGACATACTCCATTCCAGTAAACCCTATACAAATGAATCCTTTTTTCTGGATAAGGCTTGCTATAAAATAAAATTGAACTGACAGCAAAATATATGCAAATTTTACGTACATTACTTATTTAAATTTTATAACTTTTTAGGATTCAATTTGAAATTGATGAATCATAGTCAAGGAAGCATAAGGATCATCCTACAAAGGTTTTCAGCTGCTACTTCAGTTGCTTTTCACTTCAAATAATCGAATAACTACAAGCATAAAGATATACAAGATATATAAGATGTATGTTAAAGCGCATAGATAAGTTGTTGCTATGGTGTGAATCAACAAAATACTTGTAAAAGCGTCTTAAAATCAAAACCTTTATAACTTATAGAAATAGCAAAAAAGGAAGATAAGTCAAATGTTTAAAGTCTAAGGATGTGGATTTGCGAATCGATCAGATTAAAATGAGGAAAACCTTCAATAAGGCGTTCGACCAGGATGTAACCTCCTCAAGAGCGCAACACATTGAATGAATGCACTAATGCAATAAACCGAACTGAATGCCCACGTATATAGAAATGCGTCTACATCCGCCAATTATAACCAAAAAATATGAACGATCAAGAGAAAATATCCCTCTCATTCCTTTCAGAGTTCAAGGAATACTATAGGTTTGAAGAGTCATTGGAAAGCGAAAGGCATTCATCCCACATGGCTTCAGATTACAGCATCATACTTCGACACGTTAAACAATAAAAATATACACTACATTACAGAATAAATAATGTTTATTCGGTTAATAATTATATATACATCATAAAGCAGCTGAGGGATTTCGAGGATTTTTCATGTGCCTATATATTGCGCACTTTTTAAGAAACATTATGATACCGGAAAATCTCCTTCAAAGTTCTGCCTCAGCACCTTCCGCCTTCCCTCCCACCCCTCTACGCATCTTTTCCTAGTAAAAAGCGCTTTATGCAGAATACAACAGTGTATGTTATCTAAACGGAAAGCTCAAATAAGAAAACATCTTTGAAAAAAAACTTGCAGTTGTCGATATGAATTCCTTAACTTTCAAATCATAGATTCCTCTGTGCATACAATTTCATTACTGTAGCTGTCTGAGACATTCTCAATAGAATTAGGTTTGAAGAGAGTATTAAATTTAAGCAGCAGCCTCATAAAGAAGCAGGAAATCTGTCCGAAATACCTTTTAATCTCTCCCAAATCTCTCCATTCACCTAATCAATCACCTACCCAAATCACTAACAACCAGAATGAAATATGTAAATAATACTTATATATTCACGGTAATCCGACGAGAAATGGAAGCATTCTACAAAGGATTCGATGTTCTATGATCCGTCCCGGTGTAAAATAAGAATCTTATCTATAACAAATCCTTGCAAACTTTTGGGAGCTTTCAAGCACTTTTTGCTGGTTCAGAGGCGATAGAACAAAATGAACGATCAGACTACTGTGCACATTAAACCAACATTGGTATCATTGGTTGTCGAATTGAAAATTTCTACCGAACTGAACAGGTAGAGGTAGACTCATGAATCTCACCTGCGCAAACACCAACATGATGTCATCGCCGTATACTTTTATGAAGCAAATTTGTAACAGTTCAAGAGTTGATAGGAATGACATACTCGTCCTTCTTAAAGATAATTGTGCGGATACTCACCTACCGGAAAAAAATCCTTACCTTATATTTGCAGTTTTCAGTGATTCCACGATAGCCGACCTCAAGAGCGCGTTGTAAGACGCCTTCCGGTTTCAGAAGAAAAATTACGCGCACCGGTCCGGGAAACGAACTCTGAAATCAAGAAACAGCGAATGCTATGTCAACCACTCCCTTCAATATCTCCCATATGGAAGAACAGTTTAAACCGAAATCAAAAAGTGTTATATACTCCTTTAAAATGTACTACCAAAAACTGTATCGCTGTGAACGAATGAATATACATATATGTTCGCTATCTAAAACTTTGTGAACCTGATAGGTATTCAACCACCCCACCCGTCCACCTATATATCTACAACGTAAACCATATTTGCATATTAATGCGATTACAATTAAGCGCTTTTTCACCTTTATGATAATAGCATACAGCAACTATCTCATTTAAAACGCATAATGGTTATTTATATATAGCATATTCCGCAAATCTTGACGAAACGACATTCACTAGAATTTCAAAGTAGAAATAAGATAATCACATTCAACAGTTTAAAAGGTATTGCTAGTAGATATTCAATAACGGAGCAAATTAATGAGAAATCGAAACTGTAGACGAATTCTCTATAATACAAAAGAATACGAAAGGGTAATTATGAAAACAAATTAACATTTATTGATATTTAGCAAGTAAATGAGCAATTTTTATAAGAAATATCATCAAATAAAGATTGAAAAGGTGCTAAAAAATAACAAAAAAAAGTCGATAAATGTAAAGTGCGAAATGTCCGAAACCATACGATTGAACCAACTTTCAACTGTGACCTCACAAGAGGTTTGAATAAATCGATATGAAGTGTTCTCTCATCGCCATTATTATGATTACACAAAAAAAATTCTGAGAATTATTGTTGGGCGATAAACCTATAAGCTATTGACTTCTAATTTGCCTATTCCATTTCTGCAACACGTGAATGTCGTATTCGATTCTATTTCCATAATTCATACCCATGGATTCGACATTTTGCACAATACGATAAATTTCGACAAATACGATTTTTTCGACAAATACGACAAATTCCAGCAAATACGATTCGCTAAGGGACTAGTCGATTCAATATCCATAGCAAGTTCTAATAAAATGTTGATACTCCGATAGCATAAAGTAAACTTCGAAAAATGTGTCACGAAAATAATTCGTTATTTAAAATATCAATAAAAATCGATTGCAATATATCAATAGGAACATGCGATAAACGGATGAATAAATCTTTCATGAATTCGAGAAGGGCTGCCAATAGAGGACGGAGCGTTGTTCCAAATGAAAGGGGCCTCACTCGAATAGGAATTGAAATAGCCATGTGTAAGCGACAGCCGATTAACTACCCACATGCATCTTAGCTTCAATGGGACGCATCAGATGCATCATCACATTCGTTGCATCGAGCAAAGATCATCAAACTTTGATGCAAAATAAAGTACGTAATATACAGTATACTTAATCTATTAATTAGTTCATGATGACAGTCACGTTACCTATGAAATTTGTCGTATTTTTTCACAAATTTGGGGCAATTCACAGAGACAAGATTAGAACTGAAATTAAGTTCCATTTCATGCGTAAAAGGAAATAATTCATGCTCAAAAGGCTGGAATTTTTCCAGAAAATTTTCCCTCTCCCATCAAAAAACCAATGAGCCTCTTAATTCATTTACCGCGGGAATAAAAATGAGCGAACACATCTAATGCATATAACGATTATGAATGGGAATAAATTTGAAAAAATCTGCTCCTCGAATAATTAATTCGAATTTAATCTATTTGAGTAATTTTTCCGGAAATTAAAACATCTGCAATTTCTGAAAAAATTTTAACCGAAAGAAATTTCTAATGAATAAAAAAAGTTTTTCAATGAAAAAAATTTTAATCAAAAATTTTTTGAATAAAAAATTTAACAAAAATAATCAAAAAAACTAAAATCAGTATTGAAAAATGAAAACTACCAAAAAATCACGCCAAAAATATCCGTCTGCAAAATAACAAGAAAGCGGAAAATTACTGCAATCGATTAACGGTCAATAGACGAAAATTTCGATGAGATTTTATTACATTCAGTCAACTCACGACGTGAAATTCAATCGCAATAAGTAAACATTACGTATTCGATGAATCGATGCCACATCCAATTCATGAAAGAAATATTTTCACTACTGAATGCATGCAACAATGGTCAACTTCTTTATTTTTTGATTTATTTTACTTCGAAAATTTCTCTGATTTTTTAAATTCTTTTTCTCTCTGAGAAATTTTCCAAAAACTCGAAACTATTCCTTGGAATTGTCGATAAATAGCACTATAAAATCAATCATCGTGACTTCTGTGGATGACTCGTATGGCAGCCATGAATTCGCTACTCCGACTGGAGCTGGATATGATCAATCACTTTTCCAAATGTCACCTTCTTAAAGGGTATTCGCTAGCTGCAAACGTCGGGATCTTCTGATTGTGGGCCACGACTACAGATGGAATAAATTCAACAAGACGCGAGAAATGCAGAAATTTTGGAGGAAAGTCATTTGGAAGCGCATATTTTGCGCTTTGGATATTTCTTGCAATCAAAGCAAACCTTAATATCTGCAGAACATTCAAATAAACTCAAACAAAGTCAAGAAGATCAATTCGTTTTCAAGCCTCAACCTTGTTACCCATAGTTGGCAGCATGCCGGTTTATAAATAGCTTTTTTTTTAAATTTCCAGATGCACGTGCATCCGTATATGAAAGGAACACCGATCTGGAATACAAGATTGCCAGTTCGTACTTGCAATAAGCAGGAGAGGTTTCGTCAACCACTGCATACATTTACGTCCAGGAAGTTTTCATTAGTGCCGAAAAATTGAACAGTCACAATATGGAAACCATAAAATATTCATTGGAAAAAGCCCTAGTTAAGAAAAATATCAAAAAAGTTTCCCCAAAAAAATAAAGAAAATAAATAAATAAAGCATTAATGGAAAGTCAAGCATATGTCTATGCAGCCAATTAAATAGGTACGTATGCGCAGCGTAAAAAGCTCAACCGAATTTCGTTCACACAAACTGGTAAACAAAGAGCATTTCCATTTAAACGGCTGACGTCAATGAAGGAACATGCTCACTGCCAACTTCTATGCTTTAAGCCAAACAGAAGATGCGTCATGTCCTTCAAAATTGTACGACTTTTCAAGGTTGCACAGTTAATTTTATAGAACGTTTATCAAAAACTTTCAACTATCACTATTGAAATACTTATTTCGTTTAATAGTGTTCCAATTGCAAAGATAAGTGAACAAAAAAAAAATTAGATGACGTTTTATAGTGTTCAAAGAAGATAGCAGCTGAACGAATAATCCTCAAATATAAATCCTCAAATTATTCGAGCAAAATCCTTATCCTCAAAAATCCACAAAAATAATCCTCAAAAATAATTATTTAAGAGAGCAAAAAAAAAGAAAAAAAATTGTTCAGGGAAATTCAAAGGTATTCAAAGAAGACAATCTCTATAATACCAACTTCAAAGACTATCACTGGTATAGTTCAAATTTTGAGACAGTAGCGGCGACAAAGATAGAGGATGAAAGAAAAAGTGAAAGAAGGGAAAATATATCTTCGAGGTTAAAAAATTAACAAGCAGTTGAATTTTTTTCTTTTGAATTCATTTGAATGAAATTTTTGTTCTTCGAAATTATTTGTAGTTAAAATTGAAACTAAAATTGAATAATTAATAAGCGGGTTAAAATGTAAACCTATGCGCTTTCTTGATTTTCGAGTGCAGCATAGTCCCCTGACAAACGGCAAATCAATACTTTTATTTTCAAAGGGGCTTCATGGATATAAAGAGAGCCAGGCTAAAAGCACTTTTTTCTTTATTACGCACTTTTAAGAAAATTCATTACGCATTTCCATGAAAAATTCAGTTTACAATTTTATGAGAAAACAAAATCAAAAAATGCGAAAAAAGAGACCCTATCAATAGGAAGAAGATACTGAATTATAAGAGAGAAATTGAAATTACGAGGTAGAAAAAAAAGAGATTCAGCAGCAAAAAAAAGACAATTTAAAAATAAAAAATTATAATATAGTTTGTCAATAATATTATAATTAAAATATCTCTAAATTGATCACCAAAATCCACGCTGACCCAATTTTCCACACTAGAATATACAATCGTCAACATTCACACACACGAAAAAAGTGCTGTATATTTAAGGCATCGACGAAAACTGCGCATCCATTAGTGAGGTGACATACACAATAACGATTACACGAAAAATATGCATTAACGCATTGTTACTAATTCCAACAACATTGACCACGTTGCAAATTTTGAGTCACATTATTTTTGACAATTTTTTTTTATTTGACAAAATTTTCATATTTCTGACAAATTTATAGACTTTTACTCCTAAAAAATTTGCAGAATGAGGGGAAAAAATTTTGCAGACTTTTGTTTTGCTGCATTTCAAACTGCCCAATACTTCAAGATATGAAAATATACCCTAAATATAAACGAATAGAAAATTAACCAGGCGGAAAAACACTCTTTATTAACGCAATGTGTATTTTTAGCCGTAATAAAAAATGCACCCCTTTTCCGTGTCTGTTGACAGCAAAAAAAAAAAACTATAAAGATCTGCGCATTTCTACGCAACCCGTTCATAGTAAATGCTCATTTTCGCTAATGCTATGATTTTATTCGTAAGGATCTCAACTGTTTTGCAGAAATAATTGCAGAAATATCGTTCACTAAAATAATATCATAATTTATAAGCTTAATAAAAGTACAACTTATCGACAGTGACTAAAATAGTAAACTACGACTTATATATTGTATCAACTTGACTTTATTCATAGGACAATTCAAGTATGAGGTGCTATATGAAAGTTGCAAATGGATGATAAACGATAACAAAGGACCCAAAGAAAGACAAAATACTACACTATTTAATAAGAATGTGAAGTTTAATGGCAGCGGAAAAGCCTAATTTGACAGCAACGCTTTCATGCATCGATGAATACCTTTCAAACCGGTTGATTCCACAACAATTTTGCAGTTCAATTTACGACTACTCAACATTCTTTGAGAAAATTTACTTGAATAGATAAGAAAACTGGAATATAGTTATGGAAGATTTTACACAAATATTGCAAATTTTTTAGAAATATCGCGAAATAGGTTGAAAAACCTCTGTCATTATTTGAATTTCTTTATTGCTTTTGAAATATAAATGTAAAGGAAATTTCGCAGAGAGAAAGTAATTTTTTCAGTGAAGAAAAGCGAATTGACTACTTTATGGTCCCTGGAATTTTTGATGTATAAATGAAATAAAATTGAATGCAAACATCAATGGACCAAAAAAAAAAACCTAGAAACATGTTAGGGTAATTCGAATAGGACGTACTTTTTACAGTTCAATCTACCGGATAAGCTGATGCATAAACTTGAAAACAAATAAAATAATGCTCTCTAATGCTCTGCTTACTAGTTCAGGTGAGAAAATCACCCATCTAAATATGTTCACTTACACATGCAAATCTAGCTATCCTCCTTAATCATACTTTTAAGAGAGGTAACAAAATTAAACGGAATTGAATTTAAAAAATTTCTACTGGAACATAAACCAATTAAATTCCACTTCATTAATTTCTTCCTTATATAATGTAAGCACCTCAGAAGGTTTCAGTCCACGATTATACATAAGTGGGAATGATGCAGAAACGCTTCTTGCGCTTTTTGTTAGATTAACTAAGTGTGCATTCTGGTGCATTCAAAACACTGAAATCGACGCTTCCCCTAGCACAATGTTAAGAACAAGAAATTCCACTGTTTCCTACACTCTCTAACAAATGGAGCACTAATGAAACAAAGAAATGATCGATAAAATGTAATACTGCAACAATTAAAAATCCTAAAATCTTATGAATGGCGCAAGCAGCATTTGCTTATGTTATCTTTTGCAGAATAAATGAAAGTTAGAAATCTTCTTAACTCAGCCATAAACATCAAACAAGAGTCTAAGTTGCGAATAAGCTTTAGTTTCATTATTGAGAAGCCTATTAAAATAAAAATTTCAAAGTTTAAAAAATATCGAAAAACGAATTGTTAAATGGAAATTGTGACAAACGACTGGAATTAAATGCATCATCAACCTATGTTAATGTTTCAAAAATAATTTCTTTCTTTTACCTTGGATTAAGGTTAGTATTGGAATGTGCAAAAAAAAATGTTAAACAATCAATATTGATGAGATTTTTTTTTTTTTGAAAATAGAAATTGACGTCTCTCTCAAATTATTCGTTCCATTTCCTTCAGGTGGGAATACGATCCGATTGCTCATAAGGCGCTTTTTTATGGAAATAATGCAAGTTGCAAACGATTCGATGATAAATCAAACGCTTTTTTTACCAATAAATGATTTAAATAATCAGAAAAGTATAAAAATTTAACAGCGAAAAAATTACTCATATTAGCATTTATGATCTATTTTATGTTAGCATAAAGTTTTTGTTTAAAAAAAGCTTAAAATATTTGTTATATTTTTGAGTGGGAATATTGGTTTGTAAAATTCAAAAATGTTTCATTGTTCTCTTTTCTTACTTATTCAAAAAATCATTCCGTTTTTTGCATGATGCTTCATTCAAATAACAGCATCCATTTTTGCATATTCTTGCATAATACGCAAAAATACCTATCAAGACCACTGGTAGTTTGCGGTATTCTCCATATATGAATAAACTTACATAAGAGACTTCCGTACCAGTTTTTAACATAAGTTCCCCTCAGTAGCTCAGTAATTCACCTCAGCTTGCTTTAGTTTCATTCATAACTACTTCCTTCTAGTATGTACCTAAAGAAGGGTAACCTATGAGGATGGTATGCTATGATGATAGAAATATGATAAAATACCGCCAAATGGAAGAACAATGTTCGCACGGCGGACCACTTGTCCATTCGTTTGTCGATGATAATAACATATCCTTTATGCACCTCCTCGAGCCTGAAAATAACTTGGCCTAAGCTTGCACTGCTTTTGATCTTGTTCTCCGATAACGTTGCTCACATACTTATAAATAGACCGAGAATATAAAGATTTCTTCGAATTTGATTATTCAAATTAAGACAGTATCACGTTATTTGCTACGAAAAGCATATCACTCTAACATGTGCTTCTTCTAAGAATTCGGTCCTCCCTCCAATCAGAGCCGTGCCATTCAGGCGTTCCCTTACCCAAAAAGTTGTGTAACATTGGTGCTACCATGCCGCTTCAATTAACCCTTTTCCACCTCAATGTGGCTTTTTTCTCAATAAGGCACACATTAAGGTGTTTTATGAATGGTAATTGAAATTTTCATTGCACTGCTTTATAAGCAAATTTTAGGAAGTAGTCTGCTATAACAAAAGACGATTGGGTAGTCCATCGTACCATTACGTTCATTCATTGTCTCTGAATAATCCCTTTGGAAAAGGTCGACTGAGACAAGTAGAGAGCGAATTGAGCCTTCTTTTGTGGAAAATTTGTCATCAACTTCTCAATAACTAACGCAATAAGCGACTTAAAAACACCAATAACTTTCCGCCCCCACTTGCAACACTCCTGTTCATGCGCAAACTAATTGAGAACACAAAAAGTGACACTAATGTATGCCAGCGTTTTGTACCCTCGAAAGTAACCAGCTAATGGGCCCTAGGAATTCTTTACCGTTTTTTCCCACGGCGTAGGGTACGGTCGCCGTTCCAAGCATTTGATCCACCTTGACAAACCGGTCCAATACCTTACTTTCGAATGAATACTGTTTGAGCAACATAAAACTGATCCAATTTGTTTCGACTGTTTCCGAGTGATCCAATCTCCGAGTGATCAATCGTGTTTTAATAATGGATAAGTACTAAGATACACTTGCCTACCATATTCGAAGAGAAGGATGAATGGAAAATTGCAATGTATAAACTCGCTTTCTGGTTAGCACCATTCATGATTTACAATGAGCTGAAGAGATAATTGAGGTGCAGCACTCTATTGCCTATAACTTACAGGTGTTATAGCTAACGAATCGGTGACTTTTTGGAACACAAAAATGTTCCATTCACGTATATGAGAATGATTAACTATATTCGATTACTTTCATAAAAATCACGAATTCGAAAAATAACTATAGAAATGCGCTTTTATCAGTCTGCAGTTGAACGCCAATATATCGGACTCATGTACCTACTCATATATCAAATGAGTTGAAGTAAGACGGAATGAACTTAAGGATTACTGAGGTAAGAGTTACAAAATTCGATGGATATAGCATACATCCTACGCGAACACTTACACCATCTTCTACTTTACCCATTAAAATTCCAGATGCAAGCAATAAAACGGTGAAAATATTAGCATATATTTTACGCCGATTGAGTCACGAAGTGACGATTCTTTAGCACAAAGAATATATGAAAATGGATTAAAGAATATATGCATGCACTAATCAAGTAACTTCATTTCTTAACGCTCTATTGCACATTTTTGCAACTGTTTAATTATAGAAATTTTGGCACGACATGCGCTTTCATATTCCGCTTAACTGATCAACAAGTTTCAAAACCTATCAATCAATAAGTCAAAATAATTTCTTTATGATCACCCCTATCGCTCGTATAAATCTATAAAACAGCTGTTATCCTATTTGCCTCACAATGTGTTACAGGAAAACCTATCGATACAGAATGCATACGAGTTTTTCCTACTTCAAAGAATCTACAACCTCCGAAGTTATTGTGTCACAGTGAAAGATGGCATCAGATGATAAATTTATCGCATACATTACACCTATCAAATTTTATGCCTCTCGCTTTAATCGTTGCTGCATAAAACTGCTGAAGAGGCAGCGCACATATGGACACACCATTGACAACCATTAGCCTATACAAGTACACTGAGATGGACGCACACACATATATATACACTTATACCCGCGAGTATGAAAGACAAGCATACACACCGACGCACGCACACATGTATATACATATATACTCGCGGGTATGAAAGACCACGCATACACAGTGGCGCACGCGCACATGTATATACACACACTTACGGGTATTAAAAAAAAAAAAAAAAAAAAAAAAAAAAAAAACATTCACAATATTCAATAAGACGATAACCTGAAAAAGACAGAAAGTTTCATAGACGAGAGTAAAACTTACGGAGGAACCTGGAGAAGGTATGAGACGAGGAGGTGAAATTCTTCGAAAGTGAGCTGCGATCGACTGTCGGGAAAGGTGAGAACCGGATAGCCATCCTTTGTTCGAGCGCCTTAAATTGACTCATTTTAAGTGAGAAAATGATGAGTGCACGACTCACACCTTTTGTCTAATTGGTGTTTTATTTTGCAGTTGGAAGTGCATTCAACTCGAATGCAAGATATTTCATCTTCATACCCTCAAGAATCGATTAAATTTGTAAAGATCCTTTAGAATTCGCCATAATCATGAATGAATGGCAAATTTATTGTACTTGCTGAATGCTCATTCTTTCATTTCAATTATAACGCTGAAAATACCATTGAATACACCTTACATCCTTAAAAGTTCCCTCATAGTGTTGAAATATCGATATAAAACTCTTCTAACGAAATGAAATTGATAAATTTCACAAAAAAAGCAAATAACGGAAAAATCAAAGAAAAGATTTTTTTATATGTAATAACGAAAAAAGCGGTATGAGAAAAGGCTCCCTCTTACTATGAGTCATTCATATAGAAGAAAATCTATGGAAAAAAAAAAATCATAAATTTGAACTGAAATAAAACCATATGTATGAAGAATTTTTTCTTTTGTTTTTGCTAGAGTATTATATCCCTGTACTTCATTAGAGTTGATTCATGTTTTATGAGAATAATAATTCAAGTGAAATTCATCTCTAAGGCAAATAATGATGAAATAATCAAACACAGTTTATAAAAAAAACACTTTTACTGATTTGAATAAACTAAACCAAATGCAAATTTAATTTTAATATTTTCTAAAAGCATTATGCTGATCTATGCAAACATTATTCTCTGCGAAAAAGAATAGAGCACAACAATGATTGATAAAACCACCAGTTTTATTTGGACGAAGATGATCGAATGCAGCAAATAGCAGAAGAGCGAAAACGTGTAGAAGTGAAGACAGAAATTTTTTAAATATAATGAATAGTAAATCAATCCACATTACACATATTATCGTTCACCTTTACACCGGAAATTTTATAGATGAGCGAAAAAAAAAAGAATAAAATGCGTGAAAAATTCATCAACTTATAAGAACGCCGATCGTGAAGCACATAAAGCGGCACAACTTAAAGCAGGAAGTGAAAAAAATCAATTTGTAAATACTACGGAATATGCTGAAAAGTAAAAATGCATACACACATAATTCTACGAATACGAAAACGCATGTTTCAAAAAGCAGCTAACAGGAACAAAACAGTAGAAATTTGAAAAAAGGCATACAAATCTGAAAAGCAGGTCGCTGCTTTCGAGAAGACAAAATACTGGAAGATAACAAAAAAAGGCATACAAAATAACAAAACTTATTGGGGGAGGGAGAACGTGGAAGGGGAAAAGCTGGGGGACCTTGTCCTGATAAAGCAAGAATTAAAGTCATGGTGGAGTCATCGCATACACATAGAAATCGCAGGTGATTTCCTAACCGAAGACCTCACTATGATCCGAGGGTTATCACAAACGTATTCGTGTGATGTACATCATACTCAACATCATAATCACACTGCAATTTTCTTTAAAAAAAACACACACACACACACACATATAAGACAAACAAAAGGCGCGGAAGATTTTTTGCCCGGTTGAATATTACCGACATTCATATTGCATATAGGCGCGCCCAATAAAACAATCCCAATTTCTTGTCTTTCCTCGCAACCTCTGAATTTTGGATCCAAATGATAAGCCATACATACTGGAATGGTTAAGATGAAAAAAACTTAAAATGTGTGCAAAAGCACCTGACATCAAAAGCAACCGCTTTTATAAATTGGAAACAAATAATAAAATGTGGTATTTCCACATAGTAATTTTCTCAGGGAAAACATACAAATTTTCTGCAGAAAATCATCGTATTCCATGTCGATCATTCAGAAAGCAAAATCCGATCTCAGTGGACTTACCGTCAGAAAAATATAGAAAATTGATTGTTGAGAGGTTTGTGCAAATTTTTTCTCATCTTTGAATGTTCTATCATCTACTTCTTTTTTGTTGAATTAAATAAGGATATGATAGAGAGAAAAGATCTTGTCTATTGCAAAATATTTATCTTACAATGAAATGCAATGCAACTGCAATGTTCAAATTGCAAACGTATTCATGTGATGTACATCATACTCATTTAATTTCATTCAATTACTTTTTTAATGATTTACAAGCCACTTATGTGAACAAAGGTACATACATATGAAATGTAATCTATATGTCTGCAATTTAACGTTGCCATTGCACTGCATCTCACTGTAAGATATATATTTTGCAAGAGACAAATCTTTTCAAAGTGTGAATTTTGCAGAATATAAAAGAGAAACTAGTGTAAAATGCATAAAAAGATCCGATTACCTTTGACAGCTTCAATCGGGAACTGCTACGTTGTTTAGCCTTGATTGATCATGCGAAAAAGGTCTTATATTGCACAATCGTTTTACATAATAACACAGCTAAATATTACTTTCAATTATCAACATCGTTATCAATATTCGCAATATCAACACTGCTATCAATACTATCAAAGACAAAAAAAAAAATACTGCAATGAGCTAAAAGGCATTCTCAACTTAGCAGTGGGGTTTCAATAAATATGGAAAAAAAAAGTTAGCACATAATAAATGCAAACAACGTCGCCGATCCTCACAACCATCACAAGAGTTACCGCTGAACAATATACTTCCCATCAGTCACGGAGCGTACGGTAAAAATTTCGAGAAAAAATCCATGTAAAGCTCAAAACCATATCCATAAAATCAGTGCAGAATAAAATTCGATAAATTCGTTGCAAGAACTTACTGATTATTTTATAGGTACGGAGAGGACACTGTTATCGAGCAAGGACTTTTTAACCATGTATGCGCATGATCAGGCTGGGAAGAAAGAACAGGTAATTTGACATGTGTAGAAAGAGGACAGGGAGAGGGAACGGGGGGAGGGGGAGGGATAGTGGGAGGGTGAGTTGGGCGGAATGAACAAAAATGAATGCATGAAAAGAGGTAAGCAAGGAACTGCCTTTAGAGATTTTCACTGAGTTCATGAAAAGGAACACTAAGTTCACTAAGTTCAAACACCAATCACTGCAGATATTCCATCTAGAATGAAGAAAAAAAAATGAATGAAACCAATTTGAAGCATAGAAAAATTTCGGCATTTCTTTAGGATCCTTTATAGGTTCGATTGCTTGTCAAATTTGAGTAATTCATTCAGGAAGAATTGTTCACCTAATCGGAATCGATTCCGCCATCAACGTTTAATTTCTTTCTCACTACAAAAATAACGAAGAATTTAACTTATCGCCCAATTTATCCATTCGAAAAAAATGCTAAATCAGATCCCATTATGTTGTGTTGCGCTTTCATATAATTAATTGCAATCGTATCGGCGAACAAGACATAGAAATAGACATCAATCTGCCGAATTTACAGAATTAAGGGCTTTCATTAAAGAAAAAGAAGGAAATTTTAAGCTAATCTATCTTTCAGAATGAACAAAAGAGGCTGGAAAAAGAAAAAAATAGAAGAGCGATTAGCTTGCTTCAACACTGCACCGCAATCGGTTGTCGTATCGAAAGCTATACAAATAATCGTTTGTGTGCGAGTAGAAATTCAATGCAATGAAGGGAAAATTGAAATTTCCTCGTAATTACAAATAAGCTCCGCCTCTTTATATATTCGGTTCAATAAAACCTGGCAACACTTATTAGCATAAGTGAAAGCTAAATAAACATTCAAGTAATTAATGATAGAAAAGCAATTTTCTTACTCAAACAACGCAAGAGTAAAAGGTACTCATCTCGTTTATGAAGGACACAAAGGTGATGTCTTAGGGAATAGAAAGACAGAAAAGTGGTGTGTTAATGGTCATAAAGATAGGAAGGTGGTGTCTTAATGGACATAAAGACAGAAAGGTGGTGTCTTAAGCGACAGGAAGACAGAAAGATAGTGTCTTAGCAAGATAAGATAAATAACAGTCAGGTAAACTGTTGTTTCTCACCTTTTCCCTTATTAAATTTATCAATTGCAAAAATACGAGCAGCATTGTTTGGCTTTATAACGATAAAAGATATCAGATGAAGAAAAAAACACTCGCAGTAAAAGCTCTTACATATTTATTTTTTGCCGTAATGTGAAAGGAGCGATAAATGGAAGCGGAAATGAGTATCTTTGGGGACATATGGTCATGGTGGAACAAACACGCCTGCCAAAAAGGGATTTATGTGAGATGAATGAGTGAATAATTAGAAAACATATAAGGACATTCAAGCAAAAGTGTGTCATAAACATCCGCTTAAGAAATAAATCACCCTACGTTTATCATCGGGAATACATAAAACCATTTTTTATTTTTCTTAAACAAAGCTTTAAGACATTTAGTCGATCGAAGATCTCAAATCGCCGGCAAAAATGCTAGAATAATTCAACAATCGCCATTTTTTTGTCTTCGAGATTCAGTTCAGGGGTATACATATACCGTTTATTCACTAAACATGCTACCATGCCGACATAAGGAAATCGTTAAAAACTTTGTCGAATAATAGAGAAAACTATTCTAATCGAATTAGTACCTATGCAGGAAAAAGCACTTTCTTTTGTTCATAGCAATGCAAAAAATATGAGCATTTTGGGATATCTACATGTAAGACCTCCACATGAGCTCAGAAATTTGTCTTCCAAGAACCAATTTTAACTTCTGTAGTGATGAATTTTTTTGGAGTTTTTCTCCGGAAAATTATCCTCCCATTCCAGGTACCAGTAAATCAGTCTGACAGTTGAAAAAAAAAACCCATTCAACTTGAAGAAGAGCCTTTTTTCGGGAATGCTCGAACTCTAAAAGAGTCAAAGAAAAAAGTCTTCGGTATAATACAAAAATAGTACTAGTGGCAGCAATAGTAGTTGCAAAACTAATATCTAAATAAATAAGCACCACAAAATATAGCAACAAGCGATGGGAAAAAAGGAATCTAAAATAGCGAGTACCAGAGATGACTTCAAAATCTGGAATGTCAACAAATTCAAAAATTATCAAAAATTGTGATATTCAAAAATAGAAATCAAGTGGAAATGTAACTAGTGCAAGCAATAATTTACTAGGGAACAGTTTTTCACTGATACTATTCCAAGAGGAAAAAGGGGGGAGGTGGAGATAGTTTAGGCGTACGTATGTGCCAAGCGAAACAGTGATGAGCGGTGTTCAAGTAAAGAAGACTTACAGCATAACAATCGATATTGGCGGAAGCCAATTAAGACTTTTCATTGATGATGAAGACAGATAGCATTTCGAACAATATGACAGACAATCGCTGAACAATTTTAACTTGTCCTGAGTGAGGAAAAAACCAAAAAAAAAGAGAAAAATAAAGAGGAATTAATTGCAAGATAGCGACGAATAATTCCGGAAATGTTTGGACAAAAACTTAGCTGATAGAATAACCACAACGGTTAGCCTTCAATTTATCTCAGTTTTCTGATTGGTTGGCAAGATTAGAAATTGTATTATCGCCGAATTTGAATAATATTGGAAAGCTAACGATTTGTGGATAAGATTTCAGTAACTATAATAGAATCCATTAGCAAATGTAAAACGAAAGAAATAAGTTTAAATATTTCCATCATGTTTCTAATCATCCCTCTCCCAATCCCCCACCCCCCAGACAGCAAGATTTGATTAATGGCACACAGAAATTCATAGGTGTTGAGCGGTAAAATCAATCAACACAATTGCATTGTACAGACCCAATGCGATAAATATGCTATTCTGCTATTACATCTATTTGAAAATGCTGCACTTTCATAACAAAAAACATCAGTTGCAAAGTTTAAAATATGGAATTAAGTAAACCACGAACAAAATTTATTGAAAAAATTTAGCGCTATTAAAATGCATTCCCGCCAATTGCAACGCAAAAATTCCAACTTTTTTTTCAGTGAAGAAGTGATGAATTATTTCATGATTTTATATCGAAAAATTAACACATCTATGATAAGTTTGCTCATCACGCATTGGACATCTATTTATATCCCTGCTAAGATACAAAATATGCTTGTTGCAGCGGAATATCCTCTATGGACGAGTAGATGAGAAGCTATTAATAATAGGATTGCATCTTGGCAAGAAAAGATAAGAAAGCGCGCTGTTTTCTTATCGATTATAGTTGAAATGAGAGCTGTTTGTTTCGACAAATGCACCCATATCAGCGTGCCTCAAACTTTATTGAGGCTTTCTCAGCACTTGAATCCTAAACAACGCATTATCTCTAGCGGAATACTAAGGTTTTTATCCCAAGACCGTTGAAGCTACAATCGCGAAAATGAGCCTGAATAAGCCGAACAAAGTGGACGGATCCAGAAAGTAGTGATTCCATAGAGTTGGAGATCATATTACCTCCTTCGTAGACCTGAGATATTTTTGACCAACGCAGTAATCTCAAAGGTTCTTCGAAAGAGAAAACAATTCCGAGGCCAATCCCCGCTGCTCACGGATAGCGAATCATTGATATTATCGTATCGTTCACGAATCGCTGAGAAAATGTCATATCGTCGAACAACAAAAATTGCCAAAAGTAGTCTTAGTGAGTTCCACTCATGCTTACAAAAAGAATCAATCTAACAGGTGTTGAGTAGAGTTTCTAATAAAGAATTGTTCCATCTGTGCGTATAGAAATCATCAAATAAACTATGCGGGAATGTGAACATATAGCTGCATTCATGACGCCGCATTAACGGCGATGACAAACAGAATGAGATCTTAAAGGCGGAAAAGTGAACTACTATCGGTATGTTATAAAACCATTTCGATGAGAAATAAATAGCCATAAAGATGGTCGTATCCTCAGTGTAGCGATTTACGTATGATGTCCTTCTTTATATAAAATTATGAATAATTTCAGCATCTACATACTTTTCAATCGCTCTTAGAGATTCAAAAAGCTTAAAATATAGGAGAAAATTTGGTATGATTTGGTATCACGGTCAACCAAGCAATCAATTTCATAGGTTACCTTTGAACAATAAAAATGCGAAATTATATCTGAATTATCATCACTCTCACAGATCTTCTAAAATGATTCATTTTGATGCAATTCAACCAGCTTGAGACGAAAATAGGGTTGATGCAAAAACAAAATTTTTTTAGGGAGTTTAAAACGTTTACGACAACTCCTGAAGGTGAGGAATGAAGGTGAAAGATAGTACAAGAGGTGACCCTACGGTGGACATTGGACTCCTTAGGTAGTGGCTCAACGCCGCATGAACAGACGAACCGACATACCGATGCATATGCACAGGCATGATGTTGTAAGATGAAGAAAAAGAATGAGAAAACATAAGAAAGCAAGTGTATGGAATACACATGACGTCAGTTTGCAAGTTGGATGGCTAGTTCGACAACACATAAGGAAAGTGAATATGCTTAGGATACTTCCTATACGAAACCATCTTGTCAATCTTCCGGAATGTTCAACAAAAAGAAAAGACTGCTCTATCTCAATGTTTTGACCATGCCCAACAATCCCCAAAATTTGAAAGGCCTTTAAAATGGGACCATCTTTGAGCAGCAACCAGTTATTCAATGTTAGAAATATCCACTAGCTACGAAGGAACTCGTAAGTGCTAAATCAGCTAGCAAATGCACGACTCTCTTAATACACGCACATAGCAAGAAAGTATTGCATAATAAGGCTTGTTTCTTTGCGAAATCAGTGTTCCCACCCGATCGTACATATTCACGATGTGCTTCTTTTCTAATAAGCACCATTCTCATACCCCTTCCCCTCTCTTGGCAATCATTGCCATGATTCCGAATGGCATTCATGAGTAAAATAATAGCTCGGACTTTGCACTCTTATGGGAAGACTAGAGGAGTCGAACTATAGAGGATCAGAGGTGTATCACATCATGTTACAGCTATAGGTGGACAGAGGACAAAAAAAGGACAAAAAGTTCCAATATATAGGTTTTTTGTGCCGCTATCTGCACCGCTTTATGTTCATGAAACCTTAGACGCTAGTAAATTGTTTTTATTGAGGCACCATTTCCGAAGTCACTTCACACTCGTTTCGATGTCCCATCACCCAATTCTCCCTTTTGTTCCACCAAATCTCCTCCTCTCCCTCCACATACCTCGAAAAATTAGGATATTGTGAAAATAATTCTCCAAATCATTTGTAGTGCTTCGTAGGTAGATGAGTTCTCTCAGTTGAAATTAACATATAGTTTAAAACATTTGGGAATAGACCAACAATTTCATTCACGTTGGTTCAACATAATCTTAATCTAAAATGCAACACTTCTCGAAATCTTGTAAAAGGGCATCCACATCGAACTGTGAGGAAAACAGTCCCTTTCAGTTATCATCGCATTTTATACAAAGATAAGGCCTTTACGCGGGAAATATTCCGTTGCTTGAGCAAATATTGTGAAATGCCTATTCAACGAACGGAATATCTCTCTGCCGATCGACGTTTACCTCACTAGCTATCGAAGATACCTCACCATCCAGATTTGGTTGTTTGCAAAAAACCTTCACTAGAAGTAATCGATATTCTATTAACTTATGTAATACTCACTAAAAACGCATCTATAGTGTGGGAATCGAAGGTAACAATTACTTACATTTATGGGAAGGCATTTTTGTGAAATGATTTAGTACCACAATGAAACAAAAAGAAAACCAAATAATATTGTTGGTAAATATGGCTAAAGGCAATCTCGACGTAAGCCTAACTACGAACACGAAAGACCATAAAATGAGAGATAGAGGAGAAATGCATCGGCATTATCATCGTTGGCAGCTTACCGTGGTGCACAATTCTCGCACAGTTAACTGCCATATCGTTAAACGTCCTCCGAGAAAGATGAATACGGCTACACATTATTACCAAGTCTATGCGACAATTTAGATTACTTAAGATCGAGTACAATAAAATAAGCGCAATAAAGTTATAAGTTATACTATCCTCCTTGGAAGTTCAGAATAAGTAAAGGTAACATAAATGTTGTATAAAATCTTCATCGATCATAGGTTATGGATTTTGTGAATTCTAAGCGTTGATCCTCCAACTAATACGTCCGTGTTTACGTATCACATCTACCTCGACTTCAATTCTTCACCAAAGAAGGCAAATGAGGATATGTTCCAAGAAGTAGCCTTTCTCGTATATTTATCCTGTAGAATCAGCTCGAAACCTGCCAACGGGTTTCAAGCCCTCCACCGCTCCCCCTCCCCCTTCTCCCCTTCCTTCGTTCATGAGGTAGGAAAAGAAAATTTTGAAATCTCGCAAAGCGCTAAGAGGAATACAGCAAATTTTTTATGATTGCTTTAGTCAAGACCATATTTATAAAAAATACACGATAATCCCGCTTTACTGCTTAAATTTAAAATACAAAGTTCTTTTTATCGTGATCCATCAAAAATTGAAAACGAATTTTTTAGAACACTTCACTCTGTTCCTCAAACGAGAAACTCATGTTGTATTTATCTATGGTTTTTTCCTTCATTTATGGCAGGCTTCAAACGTCTCGTCTCTTCCCTCTACCTCCTCCTNCCCCCCCCCCCCCCCCCCCCCGCCTCTAGTGATAAAAGTAAAGGGTTTAAATTGATAAAAATACCGCGTAAATGAGGTGACCTCAAAGAGTTTTATTGAAGTTATTAAATGCGATATGACGGAGAATGAAGAAGTTCCACCAAAAAAACGGTATTATGATGAAAGCAAATGTTCACAAAGAAAAAGTACAGGCCAAGAAAACTGTGCTGTGATAAAGCAGTCAAATGTGATTGAAGAAATTTTAGACGATAGAAATGCAATTCATTGCAGATTTATTAATGATAAAGAAGAGTTCTGGCTTATGAATATTCCAAATACCTACATAAGTCATATTTGAATAATTTTTTGCAATAGTCGCATTAATTATGCAATGCAACGTAATGGCAGTAGACAATTCAATATTGCGTTTAGTGAATGATGTTAATTAGGAAAGATGAGAGGCGTTAAATACTCAAATGCGTTCCTACTTCACGATTGTACTGACACCGTAAACAGTCCAACATTAGGGCTTAACCAAAGCAAGGATGGGCTCGGCGACCCCTTAAGAGCATTCTTTGGCGTCCCCAGGATTTTGGTGGGTTGTCATTGGGAACCAAAAACAAGAAAAGCATCGCAACTCTTGATAATCGAGCACCTTCTGTGAATAGTGAGCTGTTGTCGATGCTGGCAGTTCGCCGAGAGGAGAAGGCTCCCAATTCTAATCGATAACAACTCCCTTTTTAATGCAAACCTTCTCCTCATTAGCAGTTCAGCACCAGCTTCAGATGGCGAAGGACCCGAGAGGCACTTTCAAGGCCTTCGACGGATGGATATTCTTAGCCCACAAAGATGAAGGATAACATCGTCTAGCTTTGGTGGCTTTCAAAGGCCACGGTTTCGGCACAGCACGGGTAAGGAAAAGTCCTGGGGATACCTTGGGAACTGCTAGATGCCGAAAGACTACCCGTACCGGTCGCCTCCCCCCCCTCCCCCCCCCCCCCCCCCCCCCCCCAAAAAAAAGGAGAAGTCACTTATATGCATATTGGCAACAAACCGACTCCATCAACACTTAAGTGCTATGCTAAATAATTTGCAAATTAAATAAGAAAGGTCGCGTACCTTACTGTCTGTCTAATCAATTGAGCATAATGAATGCGCTGAGGGTACGAATCAGTTTATGTCAACTGCCGAAGATTATCTTCTATGCAAATTTATTCGTTCACATACTTAAGTGAAGTTCATTTCATCGGTGGCTTATTTCATTGCATAACAAATCCATTAAAAAAAATTAAAAATTGGATTTCTGCGCTCAATTTGATATCCTCGTTAGCGGTTGCTATTTTCGACGTATCCTTCCAACTATTAATATTAGATATTCGCCAATTCGTTATGTTCACTTACAAATAGAATTTCGCAATATAACATTAATATAAGATTAGACGATATGCAATCAACGAAACGTTACCGGATATGAAGGCGAATCGAGAGGCGAGAATGTCGGACATCTCCTTGATCTTGACACGTTGATCGCCAACGTCCATAAAGCCGTCTAAAAGCAATATTTGATTAGCGTATTTCCTAGGAACACATAGCTACGTCAAAAATACTCTTCCGGTGGGACATTTGCGCCACCAATAAGCAATAAATGGTAAATTAATCCACCACTGTAGCACATTTGAAAACGGCGCTTTTGAATTGAGCTCTCTCAACCTTTCTTTACCTTTGACCAAAAAAAAACGCAGCTCAACAATTGCATACAGTATTTATGAATTTTACACCTGAATTAAATTCGGTGCAGATTTTAAAAGTGCATAGCGCATTCTAATTTGCTCAAAGATCGTCAATTATGCATGAATTTTACCCTTACGAAGCGAGACCCAATTTTAAATCCCAAACTATCTGCGTCATTCCCTACGAGCTAAACGTTCAGGTAACTTTTTTTTTAAATGATTTCATATATTGTATCACTATGAGAAGAAAGCAGGATTTTGACTATATTAAAGTCATCCATACATTTGTGCCGGTTTCAAACAAGAAAAGATGAGACCGAACGATCGTTTTTCATTGCCTAATCAGCGCAAAAGCAGCAAACAATTTCTCGGCTTACCACTGAATGCCTAATTGCATGGCAACCAGACACCTGCCTTTTTTCTCATGGTTCATACAATTCGCTGTTTGAACACAACCAATTTTAAACACTAAAGATTTACATATCTACAGCTAGCGAGCATTTCTTAAAGTATGCAAAACTGATGAATTAGATTCAAGTGGATTTATTTCATAGATGAATACTGGATCCGCTTTTTTATGACCACGAAAATTTCGACAACTTTTTTAGGCATTTTTATAAAGTTGCACCATGCCAAAATGCAAGCATTTTTTACCTGCCCGCCTGCCCGGTAATGCGAAATTAGCGCTTAGGAATTTGATACATGTAACGCACACCACATCATCACCACTGATGTCAGCATTGGAAAATATCTGTCGATTCCAAAATCAATTAGAGTAGTTATAGATGCCAAAATATCGTATGAATTTGCAACCAGTCAGACTTTCATATTACATCGGCAAAGTGGTGAAAACCAAACCTATTTTTCAGGAAACTTGTAGGAGTAGATAAATTACAAAAAAAAAACTAGTGCACAATTAAGCCTACTACATTACTTATTTCCTTTCATCTATTCTGCGTGGAGTTGCAAATGCATATATCGTGTCGATTCTTTTGACACGTTTCTCTACTTACTAAATTGAGAATTGCTGGATTCAAATCTATTTTCTCGGTTACTCTTAGCCGAAACAAGTGTTCCTCTCACTGGAGCGACGTACTGAATAAAATAACTTTCATCCGATTAAATTTCAACGAAGGAAATCGACGCTAAAAAAATGCTGCGATTTTTTTTTCAAGTTGCACAAGGTGGCAATAAAAAACATCTATGAAAACAATCTAAAAATGTTCGCTTTCTTTGTATATTTCGTAGTCCTCTTAGGAAACAAACAGAAGGAATATAATATCTTTCCTAAGAATTATAGAATTGTAGAAATCTTTTATAAGATCATTCTACTACCAATAAAATTTGACATAAATCCAGGCATTAATCACATATTTATGCACAGGTACATAAATCGTCCTTCATATCACCTTATCGCATCATATAAAACTCAAATCATAATGAGACACATCAAATCGTTCTTCTAGTGAGGAATAAAAAACCACCAGAAAGGACACATTTCAAAACGCCGGAATAATTCGAGCGTATAAATGAAGTCTTCGTTTAAAATTTGAGTCTTTCTCCATCACTTCATAATGTCCTCAACAGCATCCTTTCAGGACCCACTCCCCAAAGGATGTTTTCGTGCAGAAAAAACGATCCTCGAAGGATGTTTTCGAGGAGAAAAAAAAAGAAAATAAACTCTAATTACTTACAAAACTTCATTGCCAATATCCGGTGGAATGAGGATTTTTTGGCGAGGTGGTCAGCTGAACTCAATTGTGCACTATTCGTGCTACTGTGATGATAGACACTCGTAACCCATTGAGTCATTGCTTTGCTCCGATTGGAAATTTGTACAGGTGTGCCATATGCTGCATTTTCGTTCGTTTTATTGCTAACACCGCGATTATTATTCAGCTGTTATTAGTGGGCATACGGATTGCATACTCAACAAATATATCACCTACAATATTAATGCCATCAACATGAATTTTTTTCGCCCTACTCGATGAAATTAGCATATAATTTGCATAAATTTGCATATGTATATTCGGATTCGATCTGATACACTGAGAAATTAATAGTGAACTTGAATTAATTACATTATATGTTGAATTCGGGCTAACCTTTAAAATCAAATCTTACATCTGGATGGAAATAAACGTTCAAATTTGGTACACCGAATAAAATGACCTTTTTCCATCTCAACCAATGAAACTGTAGTCACATCGACAATTTGGCGGTTGAAATGTCTTCAGTTTATTTTTTCGATCATCTCGCTTTGTGCGCCCAATTCAAAAGAAGAAAACAACGAGTTTAAAAGTATCAAACTAATAGGAGAGGGGGAGAGGAATGGGAATGGTCTTCCAATGATTGAAAGGCAGTGTGTGTAAAATGGCTTACTTTTCTCGCAAGAGGCTAATATCCTCCTCCATTTTCATATGTTTTCTGGGAAATTCATTTTCAAAATATTCCCCAGTGAACATTATGGCAGTTGCTTAGTGGAGTCACAGTAGAATTTTTCCGGAATTTCCACCCGGTGCAGTATGTTTGAAATGGGTAATAGCTGGAGAGGAGAGAGCCCGTTACGCATGACGAAATGTTTATTGACAATTTCTTGGAATGACCATGCCTTAATGACGAGTTTTTTTTTAAACAAAAATAAAGGAGAAGGTACTTTATGCTTTTATCCTTCTAAATTTAGGCTGACTCATTTCACTCTTTCAATCTCCATTGTAGCAGATCATTAGCCAATGCTAGGCTATATTATATGAAGTAAAGAATGTTGCAAAAATCAGACAATCAATTATAAAATTATCTATTAATGCTGAGAGGCGTTGCCTCTAAAACCACACATGAAAATAAATAGTAACAAAAGATATAAATAGAAAGATACACATAAAAAATAACTGAAATAAATAAAATAGCGCTGCAATTCTTTGCAAAAACGTTAGAAAAAATAAAAAAATTAGAGAATTTTTCGAAAGGTCATAGAACGCAACTACCACTTAAGCATCAAATAGGCCGATATCGTGGGAGAATTGCCGATAGTGATATCCAAACATCGGATATGCGAGCACATCAAGTATCGCCTAAGGGACTGCTGCTAAAACTAGAAGGGAGGAGAGGTAGGAAGAAGGGGTGGGAGGATGGAAGATTTCAATAGTTGCCGCCAGGCAACATAAACGTCCCTCAGACTTCGATTTGAATTTAAAGTTCTCGAAATATCGCTTCGAATAGGTCAAAGAAACGATCATTTCATATTAAAGGCAAAAGAATACTGTAAACGTTCATCGAGAATGTGTAAATAATCAACTATAGAAAAAAAAGAAGAAGAACAAATAACGCTGGGTCAATTATGTATCCATCTGCTAGGTAGCAAATACCTTCACTACTTCGAGAGGAATAAAGCGACAATGAATGTTGCAATATCCAGTAAAATAAAGAAGAAATGCTATTAAGCAGAGAATTTTTGCGAAATTTTCTCAAGAAATTTCTCCACGAAAGTTTTTCAAAAAAAAATGAAAATTTTTCAAAAGAAAATACCTTAAAATTATTGAAAAAGTGGAACTTCAAATCATACAAATCAAAAAGTATGATCAATTAGTTCTCTAATCGAATAAAAAAGTAGTATTATTGCTAATGTTTTATATCTGTCTTTCTCTCACTGAAAATTGCATAAACGAATCGCTTAATTACAAATAAATTACAAAGAATCTCGGCAATCCACTATTTATAAAACAGAAATTTTCTATAGAAAATCAAAGAGGAATATAGCCAAAAAATGATATGTAAGAAAGTAGAATACTCGTTAAATCGCCGAATTCTTATATAAACTGCAAACCAAAAATTATTTCCGGATCAAAATCGGCTCATATATTACGATTTGAGTGGAATATCGTAGTCTCTCAAAGCGAAGTTAATACGATAGAATTGTATATATGCACAAATCAATCAAGGAGAAAATTCATCGACTTTTTGAAAGATAAATCAATATGAGATTTCAGTTACTATTTTCAACGATGAGCTAATAAAAATACAAATGGGTGGTGCTAAAGAGCTGGCACGACGGGTGATTCGACTTAGTACAGAACAATCGTTTTTACAAATTAACAAAAACAAATAAAATATGTGCGAGAAATTTGCTCGTATTTTAATTAAATCGATTGCTTATGCACTGTCCACAATATGAAAAAGTTTGAATTACCACATGTTATAAGTCAGCAAGTCGGAGTGGTCACTCTTATGAAAGGTTCACATAAACATTTTTGAATGCGCAGCAATGTTGCAGTAAAAGTTGGCATGATCAGCACACTGAACAGACCACATTATCAGCTTTAAACACTGTCTTCACTGATTGCAGAGCTAAGATTAACACACAGACACACAGATACAGGGACGGGCGCACGCACACACACGCACGCGTACGTAACATAGACAGATGAATGCAAATGTGCCTTGCAAAAGAGTATTCGTGAAGCGTAATGTGCGAACGTTGTGCTCATGCCCAGTTGCAAAATCGTTGAAAAGCGCAAAACAAAATGATTTAATGCGCATTTTGGTGCGAAATGGAAAACGCGTATCAAAAGTAGGGTCTTTTTTGTTTAGCAGAGCGCATTTCGACTTGCAATTTGAAGCTTCCTTTCAGCAGTTTTTTCGATGAGGAAATGCGTCTTTCCCATTCACGTCGCGTATCTTATTTCCGATGAAAAAGAATGCGATTTTTCCACGGTAGATTGAGTAGAATCGTCCCAAAAGGTGCATCAGCTAGCAGTATCATCCTATCCGTTCCATTATTGGGCAAATTTAAGATTTATAAGGCAATCTAGGCCCATAACAAACAAAATTATAAGCTAAGACATTGTAACGCAAAGCTGAAAGAGATGAACTCAATGGGGGAGGAGGGAAGTAATAAAAAGACCGTAGAACTTGTTAAAAGACAATGGGGAAAATGCATCTCTTTATGTTTTTTAGATGTGCTGATGATCGTCTTATCGCGAAAAAAAATAAATAAAAACAAAAAAAAAGAGCCATTTGATTTCAACTGCTTTATACCACTTTAGGACAGAACAATTTTTTTATAAGTCATACCCGGCCAGAAAAAAACCCCGTGCAAAGTGATCAAAAACTCGGCTGAACCTATTCAGCAAATAGGTTTTATTTTACGGCTGCTACACAAAAGGATGATAAAGGATGATAAGATCAATTATGCCGCATTCCCTCTTCCCCTCCCCTCCCCCTATATGAAGAGATATCCCTTATTCTCGCAATCTTTCATCAGCGCAGTCTAGACTGTAGGTCGCGCGAACCACATCAACTTCTACCGGCCATTTTCAACCATGATAAAGGATAATGACTTTCTACAACAGCAAATGATTCATTGCGCAGCATAATCTCCTGGAAAGTGTTTAGATATTTGTCTTTAAAATCCACGAATAACTATGCTCACTTGTGGAATGACAAATTTAATCTTGATTCTTCTATGATCACATTCTTCCTCTTCAAATGGCATCTAGATCCTTTTACATAGACAAGCCGTGCAAATCACTTAGATAAACGGAACTTCCAAAAAGTGACGGGTGATACTAGAGTCAGATTTTTCTATGAATTCATTTGCATATCAGCGAAGAAATCATCGGATCTGAACTTGCACTTCAACATTCCACAATAAACGTGGGACAAACAATTTCAGTCCGATCCCATTTAAGGGATCGATTTCAGGTTCCTAATCGGTGAATGGGATGTTGTGCTGATCATAGATACATGAATCCCTATTAAAGATTCAAAAATAAGTGCACACACTCGCAGCCACCACAACAATGATAAATAAACATATCGTTGGAAACAATGAGAGGAATGAATCCAAGAGTCTGAAATGATAGGCACCAAAATAAATAGGGTGCCAACGATTATTAATAATTTCCTTTATAGGAACGATCACTTTTATCAACGCTCAACTCGATGTCTTCGAATCTACTTATACAAAAGAATATTCTAATTGAAATTCGCCGGATAATTCATACGCTTATTAGCTTTGCAGAAAGTTATTGAGTGGAACTGGAAAATTAAAAAAACAAAGTGAAAATCTGACGAGTATAGATTAGTAATGTAATGTTCATATGTCTCGCTTCATTAGTTCATAAATTCAACATGCCGTTCGCGTGAGCAAACATAAACTCATATAAATGCACAGATATTGTGTTTAAAAAAACAGCATTTGCAAAAAATTTTCAAAAAAATGTAAAAAAAAAGCTTATGACTGGTGCTGTTGCCAAAAAAAGCATGGAATTTATGTCATTTAGCATATGACTAGAAAGATAGGCAGCTAATTTCTTTTTCTTTTTTTTCAAAGGCGCTGCATGAATAGATAAAGTCGAACTGGCAATCGTAATGACGAAAAAGCATACAAAGTTTTTTTTTTTCTAATTTTCGAAAAGCAATGTTCGTGGAAAAGTTAAACCATTTAGACGACTTATCCAGCGCAAAAAAAAGCTGCTCGAGAGCATTTCAGGATTCGTTACATTTTTTAAAGCATTCGAAAAAATGGTGAAAACGAAATGTTGGTAAGTTTATTAGATTTTACAGGTATTTTGTTGCACTTTATGCGAAGAAACATTAAAAATAGCGGTGAAAACACTGAGAAAAGGTAGTCTATGCGCCGAAATAAAATCACCATTGCATAGGGAACAAATATTTGCAAATTACTCAAAATGGAAACGATAAAGCCAGTGATTTAAATAAATATAGTGCAAATTAGATGAAATCGAACAATCTTTGCAAAAAATTTGTCACAGTTACTCCGGACGCAATGAAACATCTAAATTTCTGATTCAAGCCCACCTAGTACGCTATGAATGAAACATAGCAGAAGGATGAGTTTTGAGGAACATAAAAAAGATATACGAAATGCAACATCTTAAAGGCTTTCGATATTCCACAGAGCTGTAAAGGTTTTGCGACCTTCGACAGCATTACTTTAATTGCGGGTGTACCACTTGATGAAGTGGAGACATTTTGACGCCAAGATTGTTCGCTTGAAGCGAATCAAACAGCGATACTATATTCAATTTGTTCACTGTCTTTATATGAGGAAGAAATATTTCCAGTACATATCAGAGTTTCATAGAAAAGATTCAATTCCGGGTTAGACGCAGTAACCAAAAGCAAGGACCTCTTCAGATAGATGCAAATAAATGAGAAAAAAAAATGAAATGAAACTTGAGAAAACTTTTCAAAGTTTGAAAAAAAAATCAACTTACCCCAATTATCGTCGACGTCTTCACTACCATCTTCACTCATGTTTTCGTTGATGAGCCACCCAGTACCGTATTGATTATTCTGCGAACGTTCGAGCACCGATTGATATCCTGATTCTTCCAGAAACTCGGCTGATTTTAGTGCGGCTTTTAGAGCACGCAAATCAAAATCCATATCGTAGTGAAATTTCGGCGCATCGACAAAATCTCCACTATCCGACTTCGGAAGCTTCCTGTAATGATTTTATTTTGTACTCAAAAGTCAAAAGAAAACATCTCATACAGCCTAGAAATCAACTCTATTCAGCATTCCGAATTAAGCTGAGCAGGTGAGAAGATATGCACAGCCTATATCGGAATTGCTAGACAATAGCAAAACTTTCTTTGAAAAAGTGTTAATAAAATATTGCTACAAATTATTAAAAATGAAAACTTATATAAAAACTCTACCTACAACTTAATGCAAAGCACATTAAAAGTAAACCCATCTTAGTTCCCTCCGCAGCACTCATCTCTGCTAATATTTCTAAATATTCGCAATAACTTACGATGATTCCCTTCGTAACTGAGCAATCTTCTTTCGGGAAATTTTATTCAGACGCATTGCTGGAGAGCGAAAGGGGTGGAAATGTGCGCTAAGCAAAGTTACTGGCCCGATTTTGTCAGACGATAAAAATAGTTCAACACTAGATTTGAATATTAATATGAACGCAGATAATGTTATTCGCTATATTCCCATAAACTTCAAACAACAAAATCAGCATTAAGTGAAAAAAAACTGAAAATATTTTTTGATAACTCTTCAAAACGTATCAAACAACCAAACCTCCCCCCCCCCCCNCCCCCCCCCCCCCCCCTACGTTCTATACATTTCAAATGGATGAAATTTTTAGAACAAAAGCTAATAAAAAAAATTCTATAAAAAATAAGGAAGAATTCTCTATCGACTGAGTAACGAATGTAACGATGGGATGTGCTAATAAACAAAGCTGTATAAAATTTGATTTCAACAAAAACCAACATAATACAACCATTAAAAATTTTTTTCCCTTTTTTAAATCCACTCCTAAAATTTTTTGAAATTCGCACTTAAAGTTTCTTTCTCAAAAAATATACTCATTCCAACTGCTTTCTGAATAAATATTCTATTAGTGAGGCTATAGAAATCTTTAGGCATGAACACGCTCATAAAAGACAAGGAAGTCGTCTGCTCTTCATCTAATCAACGGATATATAGACGCTTTTCTAATAGAGATTCTTACTTATATGACCATATTAGAAGGCTGTATCTAATTTTTCCGTGGAAAATTTATTGACTCCTCAATGGGCCTTCAATATTTTCAGTGAAAAGGTTTCTTATTGCAATTAACGTTGAAACTCAAATTGATGAAATGTTTTATTTAGAAGAAACAAGGTAGGATACGAGGACTGCAGCGAAGCAAGAAAAAGAAGTGGAACGGGTAAACAAGGGAAAGCACATGTGGGGGAAAGAGAAGCGAGGTGAGGATGGAAGGAGTGAGCAAAACAAAATACGAAGATAGCCCATTCTTTGAGATATCTTTATGTGCTCTAACGAGAAATTTTGACAGCACATAATGAAAAATTCGAAAAAAAATTTTTTCACTCATACAAATATAGAAACAAAGAAAATTTTTGCTCCAATGTCGAAGCAGCGCAAAGAAGAAAGCAGATTGGTTAGTCCTCATCTCTGCACGAACTATGCGATCATAAAGTTAGCTTTCACCGGAAAACGAACAAGCAAATCGCATCAGTGTGCTCTTGATAACTGCTTTCGTTTGCTTGAAACATCACGCAAAAATTTTTCTTTTTTTGCTTGCGAATCGCAACTAAACAAATGCAAAGGAAAACTTTTAAATGTCCCTCTGAAATACACGATGAGATTCGAAGGAACCGGATAAATGCGATCATCAATAAAAACTAGGGGAAAATATTTGAAAAAGTGGTATTTTGCCGCTTTTGATTTGCATGACTTGGTTTCTTTAATAACTATGAGTATAAAAACTACCAAGTGACGAAATTAAAGATGTTATTAAGCAATTTCTGAAGACTCCAATGAACAGAAATTTAAGCCAGATCTTAGAAAATAAAAGGCATTTAAGCTAAAGATTTGAGAGTTGGCACCTTCATGAGTGAGCAATATGAACGTAGAGTAAAAAAATGCAATTAATGGAGCAATGAAAGAAATTTGTCGACTTAGGTGACGACTTCTAAGCATAACTCAAATTAGGCAAATAATAACTGAAATCATTGGTCCCATATTTGCATCAAAATTTGAGTTTTAATCAGCTTATGTATAACCTATAACAGATGAATTGCTGCATACCTGTGAAAGTGTATTTATGCAACATAAAAGTGGAAGCCAGTGACAATCGCAATAAATAGCTTCTCTCTTAATTTGACTCATTCAGCGCGTGATAAACGACTATTTCACAAATATAAGTTGAGCGTAATCAGGTTTTAACAAGGTAGGTTGATTATGCATATATTCGAGGAGTTATTCGTAATAAATAAAGGTCCGTTAAACAACAAATCTGCTTGTACGATGGCATAAGAATTACACAGGAAAAAAACCTTAACAGACCATAAACTCAGGAATGTACTTATCAAGAATGTAAATGAAGAGGAAATTGCAGACATAAAGCTATAAAACATTATTGTAATACTAGGTTAGCATAAAATTCAATATGAGGGAGCATTCAATGACTTTATGTGTTATAATGAAAATTATTGAAAATGCCTGTCTACTTATTAGTTTTATACGAAAGATAATTTATAAACTGCACATAACTGATATTATCAATCTACAACATAATCCTAACAAATATAAAGTTGCTCTTTAAGCATTTTTCACTGATAAACAAACCGCTTCGTATCATTTTCATATGCAAAGAAAGCAAAACTCCAACAAGTTGCATAGTTTCTAAAGTGAAAATAGTTATATTTGAATTGGTGATGAATTGTTTCGGATGAAACGAGCACCGAGCATGGCCAACGGCTATGTGAAGGTCTGTCCTCAATGCGATGGGGACAGCCCTCTGGCGCTTGCACCAATGCCTCATTATGTGGCATTGCGACGATCGATCCCTCACCATACTAAGCCATGCAAGAGCAATTTTTCTAAGCGCAAAAGAACAAGCGAAGCAATTTCTTTGCAGCACTTCTCAATTGCCAACCATACGAACCGCAAAAATGGTAAATAGGTTTTCCTCACCATACCTCAGCTCGAGCCCTACTTAAATTTGCAGATACTCGAACTTAAAGCTTTACTATTGTTTTCGACAATCAATGAATAACTTCAGCGTTTCCTAAACGATGCTTGTGCAATTCATTCGGCGAATTATAGGAAGTATCATCTATGAAGTTATTGATTAGTGTTTAAAAACTTTACTAAATGCTCATAAAGAGTACTGTGTTCCTCAATTTCACATGTGGTATTATTGACGTCATAGTCACAAATTGATAACAGTACTATGTGTGGCGTGCATAAACTTTTGAAGTGATCCATTAAGTTCGGAGCAAATCTATAAAAACTTAAAATTCGCCTAGAATTGATCTACGGAAAGGCATTCTGCAACCAATCCAATTATGAAACAAGCAAATAAGCAAGCAGACAGACAGATAGGCAGATATATAGACAGATAGAGAGACAAAGAGAGAGACACAGACAGAGAAACAAGCAAAACCATCTACTAGAGATTTGCATAAAAGTTCCATTACGCCAACAAATATAATCCTGATAATAGTTACATTTCAATATACGTCGAAAATTTCTGAAAACGGCCGGCAAACGCAATAGACTGCCGGAAGCGTACACCATGCAGTCATTCTAAGTCATTTTAAAAAAGCTATTATGCGCATTGTAAAATTTGTATTTGTAAAGCGCATCACGTTGGCTTCATGTTTCATCTCTAATCTACGCTTCTATGAATCTCTTATGTCGGTAATTCCATTTAGTTGGTCACTGAAAGGGAATTTAAGAAATCGTTGCTACGAGAACCATAAAACTCATACGTCAAGCTCCTTTTCATGCAAGGTCTCAAGATTATCTAGGAAGCGTATTGAGTCGAAAAAAGTTGTACATTAGCTCCTTAGGCAATCTTATATCGCCGAATTAGTGTTTCAGCAAAGTAATAGAAATTGCCATCCCAGAGATGAGGCAAAAATAAGAGTGAATTGATCCAATGCAGTATAATCTTCACATTGGCATCATCACATCAGCAAATGGCAATAACACATCACTCAATGCTGAAATGGACCAAAGCAACACAGCCCTCCTTCCCCTCCATCTCCCCCTTTCCCCTTTAAACATATCGTTTCAATTTCTGCGTGCTTAAATAAATATACTTGAGCTTACTGACACAAAAAAGAGCGGAATATTTTAAAACATCGCACTAAAATCAAAAAGAAAACGATATGGCGCAAAAATATGGAATCGCCGATACTCTTTATGAAAGATAATATCGATATCAAAATTGCTTAGAAAAAGAAGAGAGGTAGAAACTGAAAAAAAAAAATTAGAAAGATTGTCTTCAGTACAAAAGCTGTGCCAGATGAGGATCCTACTGTCGAATGTGGAAGAAGTTTCCTTAAGCATTCGAAGTGAAACTACTATGTAAACTACGAAGAAGTAAAATCTATGCAATTCATCATTCGCACCAATCATTCTAGTAGAAAGACATTGGCGAAGTATTTGATAAGTAACTGCTGCCTTCTCCCTCACACACCCCCCCGCCCCCCACTCCCTTTCCCCACCTCCCAGTAGCCTGAATTAGAGGTTGAGCAAAAGAACGGTAAGCTTTAGGATTCGTTTCGAAATCAATACGACGATTCTTCATAATCAACAAAATGATACTTTTCGGTCTCGCTCTTATACCGGATTCAGTATTCTTCGAAAAGAGTGCGCCGAGAGGTGTTTTCATCTTGTTAGTTAATACTAAACAACGACCTATTTTGCAAGGGTCTGTATTGATAGCATTCTATAAAGAAGAAGGCGAAAATCTGATGGCGTCATTGTGCAACGCAGAAAACGCAACTACTGGAAATCATTAAAGCAAAACACTTCCGAGCAATGACATTCAAAATATTCGCTAAATAAAGCATCAAGATGCTGTTGCACATTGGCGAAATTTCAACGAAACAATCTTATGAGAGAATATGAAATCGTTGGATGCAGCAGATGCATCAAAATGAAGAAAGCAATCTACTGAAGTGAGTTTGAAACACTCAATAAAACGAATGCAGATGTCTCACTTGAAATCCTAGTGAATTTATTTGGGCATTTTGTTAAGTTCGGTCTTAAATGTGTTGAATGCAGTGCATCACTTGAAATGACATTTAAATCAATAAAATGAAGTTTTCGTTCCAATTGCAGAGAGCAAAACGATTGCGATAGCAAAAGACTGCTGGGCTAGCAGAACTTGCATCTACATCGTGGTGGTCTCACATACTTGAAAGAAAGCTTCATGGATTTTTTTTAACATATGTGACAGACGAAAGAGAGACGCAAAAGTTGCAAAGATAAACGTAAGACTAGGAATAAAATGCAATTATTAATTTGCAATGCAATATTCCCTTACAAAGAAAAAAACGTTCTTAAGCATACTTTTACCAAAAGAAAGAAAACTTTTGCTGTTTTGAATTAAAAACAAAGAAATATGACTTATAGAAGGTTGATTGCGTCGTATCATTCTTTACATAATGCTCCATCTTATCACCTATAACAGCTTTTTGCATAAAGTCATTCAGCTTCACATGCACTCTCAGCGCAAACGCAATTGGTCTGATAAAAATTCCTACTCGGCGCATTTTCGGTTATGACCCTCCCCCTCATCACCTCTTCCCTTACCCGCATGACGATTATTTCCGCTTAGTTCGAAGGAAGGCTCCCCTCCTCGGGCGTGCTTCAAAACGAAGAGCTGCTTATGTTGGCTGCTCCTTTCCAGCAAAGGAAATTGCACTCAACTGGTGGCGCGAGTGGACAAATTTTTAGCTGCACGCGTTTTCAACCATGAATTCACCTCCTCAAGCAACTATATATTTTTCACATAAGTTAGCACAGATCAACGTGTTTCTCACTCTTTCGCTTTGCTACGTCAATGGGTTGCCTCTGATTTTAACAGTTTTTCTTGCTTAGAATTATCGAATCTTCCAGTAAGCTTCTGCGATGACCAATCAACGCGCTGATCCGTCTAAAAAGTCTCAGAATGATGTCTATATCCCTCTATGCATTGAAGCTCGACTACTAGAACCTCAACAAAACGATCGCTACCTTCCCTTCTAAGAATACTACAACCACTGATGAGAATTTGGGTTTTTTGTAGGTTTTATGTAATCGCCACTTGCGTTACGCAAGCATTCATAGAAGTTGAGTTCGAATGCACTTGCTTGTTGAAGCGATGCATCCATATCACTGCAGATGCCCTCTGTAATGCATCTTGCTCACTTAGCACCTCAGCCAACGCAACGATCGATTCCCTCCTGCAGAAGCGCTTCTGCGCCAAGAAGTATTCTTGGCCAAGCCTACTATCTAGTACTGAGGACGATCACTGGTCCTCAACGCTCTCTCTCATGCAAATGCTTTGCACCGAGTCGTCGTCGCCAGCGGAAGAAACTGACTCACGACGACCCGTACAATTGCAGTACGGATCACTTTCAACGCTGGTAAATGTCTTCTAGCACTTGAAAAGCAAAAAGGGTAAGTAACTGATCTATATTGCACGACTTACTTCTTTGCACGCAGTCACTTCGTGTCCAGAATGCTCCAGCACGAAATACCTAACAGTTATAGCTATGTTGATCGACGAATACAAGCTCCTCGGCTAAGCACTCTAGATGCAACTTCTTCAAGCGATCAGCCACCTTTGGAATCTAAGGAACGACCGGTTCGAATATCGACATCGATACAACGCTAAGGCAAAAAACAACCAACAGCAGTGCTAACTAGTATCTGATTTGACTTGGGACCCACCACTATCGTTTTCATTAGCAGCAATGAAAAAATAATGTTCATCTTGCTCAACAAATCAGTTATTGCGGTTAAAATACGCAAGTTGGATGCGTACGTGCAACGAGATTCGTTTGTGCAATTCGGCATCGTAAATCCAAAAAAAAAAAAAAAAAGAATTTTGTGAAGATAAACTAGAAAGAAATCACTTGAATGTGATATATTCGAAACAACAAATTTTGATGACGTGAAATTAACGCTAAGATGAAAATGCGCTTCGAAAGTGAATGAAATGACGAAAAAAGGAGGAGAATAAGCCAAGAACTACTTTCGGGCAAAGGCTTCTACTTCAGTCATGCAACTTTGACAACCTAACAACCGACTCGCATTTGTGCCCTAGAGTCGACTCTACTTTCACCACAACTACGCTTCTGAAACGTCTCAGGAATAGCGAAGAAATTTTTCTTGCTGAATAGTAGCAGACAAGTTTTATCGTCTACGCTATCGCCATTAAATCCGTATATCGTCGAATCAGCTACTTAACAGCAGGCAGTCCGAAAGAATTAGTCCAATGCTATCAGTTTTTCACAACAAATTTCAAACTAATAGATCATAACTCGAGCTCAAGGTTAACATACCTACAGAATGACGACGTCATATGACATCAGCAAAATCAAATTCAATGGTGAAATGGATCAACTTCATCTAAGAAGGCTACCTCGTTATCGTTTATGTTATAGACGATGTCCCTTCAAATTACATATTCTCTACATAAAACTTTCAGTTTCGAAAGTTGTTGAGGATGTCGAAACGCATTCATGAAATGGTGCAGCTCGGATTAGAAACATAATGCTATTGTTGAAGACATCATAATATCACTCGATGCTTTCCCTTTTCGAGTCCGGCTCCCATCCCTTCGCTAATATTTCGGTTGCCCTCCCAGTCCTCAGCACCAACAACAGCTCCGAAGATGGTTGGAAGCCAGAAATTTTAGTGAAGTAAGTTGGATCGAGCCGAGTTCAAAAAAGTAAAGAATAGAATGAAATGCTGATATATCAGACGATGTCTATGACAAACATGTGTCATTAAGGCAGGTTATAATAGATTTGCAAAGCGGTCGATCCCTTTCAAATAAAAAAGCATCGCGTGAAAAGCTATTGTTAGTTGCTGTCAGATCATTAGTGGTTGGTGTAATGAGGGTATACTTATGAAATCGCATATTATGATGGCAGTTCTTATAAGACTGTCCTCTGACGGTAATGCTCAAATTTTATGAATACGTTCCGTTGCTTGGCAACTGAATAATTATCGAAAATGAGAGAAAAAAGGACCACAAAAAAGAGAGAAAACCTACTCATAGGCTGGTGTATTCGAAGAAACACTAGTGGACGGAGCGATGCCAGATACACAAGCGGACGATGTTGATGCATTCAGACTGCCATAGCACGATGGAGCAGAAGATCTCGACGACTCCCATAGCGATTTCGGTACTGCGATGGCACGTGCTGCAAATTTTGGAGTTAAAATTCACTGATGAAACCGCTCAACAATACTTCTAGTGGAACATTTTGACCACTCTCAGTCTACTAACAAATAACCGAATATTTGAAAATAGCGGTATTCAGGAAAATCATGACTACCTGAGTTGGTTACAGCCCACCTATCTTTCACTACTCCTTACTATGTATATGTATGGCGAATATTTACATATAGAGCTGCATATGTACACGTAACTTATCGGCGATATGAGTCAACAGTGGAATCGCTTGCATACTTAGATAATTAAACTCCTATAAATAGTTCGCCTAGTTGTCGCATCAATGAAATTTACATATTTAATAAGATTATACTCGAGTGGTTTATTTTATTGCTCTGCTAATCAAATAGAACACGAGGAAAAGCGCGCCAGGTTAGTTGGCACGATATGCGCTTTTGCATTTTCCCTATCTATACACCCCCATTGTTTTGACTGAATGAACGCTCGAAAAAGTTTTCTGCAAAGGCATATTTTTTGATGATCCAATCAATGTAGAACGCATGCAAATTTTTGAGAACCTCTAAATACTAATGAATTTCTTCCAGAGTTCATGGATCAACGTAACAAATGATATAGGTGGGTTATATATTGTGCATATTAAGTCTAGCAAATTTAGCGGCCCTACCCTCAGGAGAACATACACATACATACACCTATAACCACACATAAATGTGACATTGATAAAATGCTTATTGGAAATATGAGTGTGTAAAAAAGCATGATAATCGTATCTTGCGTCTGCAAGCGCTCATAAGTGAAGTCAGATTGCAGAGGAAATCCATCTCAGCATTTAATTTGACTCGACACTGCTATTTGCCAACGTCTCAGTTAGTCCAACTGATAAAAATCTATGGCTATAGACATCTTTGGTCCAACCATTAGAAGCTATATTTGGAAAATGCAATGAATTAAAAATTTTTTATAGAAAAACGTGATACATTTCGTCGTATGAATGAAGAGGATGCACTCTTGGCCATTTTCAACATCTTCAGAAAAGAAAAACAAATTCTTTGAACTTGTAAGTGATTTCTTTGTTGAGTGAATCTAAATGCATGGGAGCTAGTGGCAATTACAAGCGTTACTTTTTTGGTTGAGTAAAATTGAAAGCTGCGCAAACCCTTAAAATATGTAAACGATTTACCGGACTGTTAGAGTTGAAGTTCAAGTTTTAACAATCTAAAGCAGAGGGAAGCAATGCGGGAAGTGGTCAAGAGGTGTGTGGAACACCTCACTTCATTACGATCCTTTAAAGATGACACTGGACTAAACTTTACCCAAAATTTTCTCCCCATGGAATTGTGCAAAAAATTTTCGCCCATGCTAGCACTAACTTAAACGGTATTTGATTTCGATCAGCAAAACAATCAACCAATTCCTGAGTGCTTGCAGTGACAGGGTTTTGCCATTTCCCGCCGTATTTCCACTCGCGCGCCGTAGTGAAAGCGGAAGAGTGGGCGACTGAGCGATGTCGGAGGGGGAGTAGGGGATGGAGAGGGATCACCTAGTGACAGACAGGAGATCAATTTGGAGCAGGAAGTGAGTGGTCACCTCGTCTAGGAAAAGAGGTGGACGAAATAGTAGGAATAAGGTGGACCTGAGTAGTAGTCTAAAATACTATGTATTCCAGACCAGCCGCATTACCCTTGAAATGTCCAAAAACTATTTATCTTGCATTCATTAAAAACAAATCATTTCTCTATGCGTACTTCCCATTCTAAACGAAAATATTTCAACAAAGGTGACTGCGAAATGCAAAATGCATCTATTTACTGCATCGAAATGCTTTTTGCGGTTTTTTGCATTTTCGCTATTCCTTGTTCATGACATTACGGATGCTTTCCTACATAATATAAAAATGCAACCACATAATGTCTGACGGAATTTTCTCGATCGATAATTTTCATTTGCCTAATTGCACCCTAATATAATAGCGATAAACTAGATGCTAACGACTGCTGCAATGCCTTCCATATGTTCTCGAAGGTTTCATAAATTAAGCAACGATTTTCTTCGACCAGCAGTAGTTGAAGCAAAACTGCACCATTGATGCATCTAAAGTTCGCTCGATCGCATATGACAACCGGAACTCTCTGTCTGGTGGACCTCTGGCTATGGACCTCCCCCTTCCTTCCCCTCCCTTCCTCCCATTTCTCCCTCCTCCATTTGAAGAATGCTGCTCGACAAAGAAATATATTACGATCATCTTCCAGCCCCTATACTGCCAAAGTACCAAAACTTTGAGGAGTACATTGCAAATGATCGGATATCTTTAGCATAGCAGAAAAAGTGCAATATGCAAATGCGCACTACCAACGAAGAAAAAAAAAACTTTCAGTGCGTCTCATTGTTTCCGTTCATTTAGGAATCACAGAAATTAGTTCAGTGCTACTAAAACATTTCATTTCAAGGGTCCTAAGTTAATGAGAGCTTAATAAGAGCAGAACAACCAACACAATTTTATTTTGTCGAATCGATTTCCCATGAAAAAATCGAGGGAGGAAATTACAAATAAAATAAGTGAAAAAAATTTTTTCTTTGCAAACAAAATTATGCAAAAAAAAATCAAAACATCCATTTGTCACCGTCAACTTTCAAATGTTTGACTAATTTAAGAAAAATGTTTAGAAACACTACTACTACATCTTATGGAATTCAAACTACGAAATACAAAGCTAGGCTTATAGAAGAAGAGACTAGTCTTCCAGCAGCAATAGGAGAATATTTAAAACAACATTGCAAATTTTTGATAAGATATCGCGAATTTCCGCTCATTTTTATTACTCGATGAAGAAGTTCCCTTCTAAAATTGTCACAATTTAAATTATTTCTTGAGCACTTCTAGGATAAGTGAGAGGGAGATAATGGAGTTTCTAACTCCAAAACTCTCTTCTCCTCCTTATCCGGCGCTTTTTTTACAGCGATGATTTCACAACGCTATGCAAACAACTAACCTGGATCTGCTCCAACGACATTTTCCATAAGAGACTCCTCAAAGAAGGGATTTGAATAGCAGTTGAAACGATACGGTTGCTTCGAACGCGAAATTTTGGCAGTTCAACAAGCGCTTCACTCGGCGCAATTTTCGATTCATGCAAACTCGACGTCACTGTGCGGCAATCGCAATGCTTCCGGAATGGATCGATTCTCGAAACCGATTTCGTCCGCCCCTCGAATTCACTCGCTCGTCTTTCAACTTACTCAATTTTCGTGAATACCTAGAAAAAGCTTTAATTAGTTTGCTTTGTTAAGGCAAATAACATGTCAACACTATGTAGATAAACATGCTCATTTCAATAAAAAGAACACTTGCCAATTAATTTCAATGAATTTTTATTGTAAGAGGAGTAATAATAAAGTATAATACGGCTAGTTTCACAATATAAATAAGTAACATGAAATATATTCATCAAAATAGTCACCAAAATGGAATGAATATTTCGCAGAAATATTAGGAAACATTTTTTTTAAAAAAACTTTAATTGCGATAATTTATGGTTCAAAATTGTGGAATAAAAATGATGAAACAATTCCAAACTATCCAGCGATATAAATGCACAAGTCAAATTACTACTGTCGAAATTTTCACATGCTATGGAGCGAAAAAAATTTCATTCCTTACATTCAAATCCTAATAAACAAAGAAGAGATCATTTACGAAATCGAAGGAATTCCACACGATTATTTATAGCATTAACAAAGATCATAATTAATCAATAAGGCTTTATAGTACGGTGATCCTTCGTATATAGTGCTTTAGTTGAATAGAAGGCCTCATTTGAAAGTGTAAAAAATTCATTTTCTCCTTTGCTCATGATTTCAGAGAATATAAAACCTTTCTCAAATAAACCTTCCTATCACAAAACCTCACTTAAGAAAGTAGATAAGATAAAGGAAGTAGGGCGATGCTCAGTATCCTATTCAAAAGAAAAATAACTGATAATTAGGCTACCTTAAATCATAATATCTCAATAACAAATAGTTTTGGCAACAATATTTTTGAATTTCCTCAATGCATCTAAAAAACACTATGTATTCGAAGCAATTCTTTGAAAGATGAGAAAATTGGACATCGTCTTACATTTCAAATTTCATCAGCAGTTCCAAAATGATGCTATATGTGTAATGAACGAATTAATTCGGGGCGTTACTTTCATTTTCTCAACGAGACAATAAAATTTCGACAATAATGAAAACATATGATAAGGAAATCATAAGGCAATTTTTGATAAGGAAACATATGACAATGACAAGGAAATTTAATTATCCTTTCATAGATTAAGGAAATTGGATATCAAATCGCAAGCTGAAAAATCTTTAAAAAAAGATGAGGTAAACGAAAAGACATTGACCAATAGGTAAACAAACCCTGGCCGAGATGTTGCGTGGAAAAATTTGGTGAAGAAACATGCTGGAGAAATTTGTACAATATTTCCTTTCACATTCTGCCTATCTGATCAACCAAATTCACAAGTTAAAAAAAAAAGAGAAATGAAATATGCAAAATAACACTCTCATATTTTAGACGATCCGATCACCCGTATATAGCCACTATGGAGTTTCGTTTTTCCATCAGCCAGCCGGTATATAATCTACGTTCAATCATCGCAAAACTCTGCAGACTTTTAGCACGATTAAATATTTATAAATGCTTTCGAATTTGGTGAAACAACGTGAAATATAGGAGAAGGGATAAAGATGTGATGCATTTTATACCCATCAAATTTTGTCTCCCTAATTCCAAAAGTCATTTAGTTGGAACCAGTTGAAAAAGAAATAAAAGGATTTACATATAAGCTCAGAAAAAATGTTAAATAAAAGGATTTACATATAAACTCAGAAAAAATGTTATCATATTGCGCCTATATGAAAAAAATTGCGAAAACGCCAAAAATTCGAGGTCTTAAGGGAGCTCGAGAAATTTTTCAACACCGATAGAGCCGAAAAATACATTTTGTTCAGATCCCAGTTTTTTTAACTAACTGGATACAAGCGACATTGGTTCCAAACCAAATAGCCTATTCTCACTCTGTGCTATCTTTCCACAGAAGCCCTAATATATCCAATTATTAAAGGAAACCTGAAATATTAAAGTAGAATACAACAGAAATAATGAAGTCGAAATAACCGGAGAAAATGATCAAAAGCCTGTGCACAAAAACAGGAAAATATATGAGGAAATAGAGAGAGAAAATCTTATCGAAATTACGATGGAACAGTTCTAAAGTATTGACTGTGGTGAAAAAAAGATAAGATAGTATGTCACTTTTCACTAGACTTGACCTGACATTTTGCTCTTAAATGGCATTTCTGTCATTAACATTTATCAAGAACTCTACCCGCTTATTTTTTCGATCGCTTGCCATTAGAAGTGTACTCTTCGTCCTGAGAAAAAAGCCAATATATATACCTACCCATTAAAAAAATAGCATTGAAATAAATGTTCAGGAATATAGAATATACCATCCACTTGTACTATATGTAAGATACTGTGAAAACTCACTGAAATACAAGTGAAAAAAAATTTTCGACATCTATTACGCCTTCTTGTCTCATCAGGGCGGATTCCTTAGGTTGACGTATATCTCAACTAAACGTATCGTCTCATGCCTAAGCGCACTGTCTCATGCCACGCTAAGTGTACTGTCTCATGCCACGCTAGGAGTGCTGTCCCATGCAGATAAGACTGACAATGCTGATTTTGTCTAGTTTAGTTGGAGACATGCATCCGATTCAGTCTCTTTGCCTGATTTTGATCTACATGCAAGTTGCAGCAGGTGCATATACGAATCCTTCCAGGCTACGATATAGGTTTGCTTCTGACTTGATAGCTATAGCATGGAGGCTATGCCTTCAAATCTTAAGGTTTTCTTTTTGCGAATAATATCAGAACGCTCACTTCCATCAGCACGGTTCAGTTAAAGAGTGTCTCCAACATTTAATGAAACAAGCCTTATTCATGTTAGCCGTAGAAATCACACCCAACCCATATTTCTCAACAGTATACCACTTACATCTTTGCCCTCTCTTAGTTAATTATTTTTGACGATAAGTAATATTCTCGATTTTCCTTAGCAAACCGTCAATATTATGCAAAAAGGCGAATCTAAAAGCTTCCATGGAGCATTTTCCTCGAGAAATCTATTCTTGCATACAATACCATTCAAGATTTATGTCAGGCTCCTATTCTCTTATACGTTATGAACCTCGAAGCTATCTGATCAAATGAGGACATACACTTGAAGATTTGATTGAGAACGTTCAAAAGCAATTCCTATGCAATATTTACGACAACGCATCGTCTAATGCTAACAGCTATTTGCAAACAACCCAAATTCTCTCATTAGAAACATCAGAATTGCGTCGCTTCTATTTCGATCCCGTTGTGGCACGCAACATTGTTTATAACAAACCGAGTTATTCGCTTAATGAGTTCTTTGAATATTGCACCACTATTGATTATATTCACTTTCGTAGTCAATGGTAAGTGCACTAGTGTTGTTTAAACTAGTTCTCCCAAATATTCATAAAAGCAATATATAGATATAAATATAAACATAAATGAACACAAATGTAATTATAAACATAATTGCAAATATATATATACATATGCATATATATATATATATATATATATTTATATATATATATATATATATATATATACATAAATAATTAAATATTCGAACCTATTTAATATGCTTCCGTAACATATGCTTCACCTCAATTAAATAATATTCGAACCTATTACTAGTTAATATGCTTCCGTAACAAAGAAGGTACGTTGTCCATCGAACGCTACAACATTGCTAGACCGGTTTTGACATTGGAATAGCAATAAAGAAATGATGCTTGATAACTTGCCGAATCGGAACAATGCGTCAACGATCCTATATCATAGTGTGCATCCCTAGGGTTAGTCAGCTGATCGCAACAAACATATCCGTAAAGCCATAAAATGAGGCATTTGCAATCCAACGAATTTGCATTTTCATTTAGACAGCATATGACTTTTTTCTAGTAGAATTTTTTTTCCTAAGGTAACGAAGGATACCAGCCAAACAAATGCTTTTGTTTTGTACTCATTGATAATGAAGACCTAATATTATACACACATACGAGGATATTAAGTGTTTTATAAATGAAAGAAAAAAACTTTTGTGATTGAAACTCATCGAGCTTTTTGCAGTCAACAAAAATTTGCGCAAATTAACGAAAAACCAAAAATAAACATCGCTCAAAAACAAAACGTGGAAGAAAATACCTCATAACATGAGGTAAAGCAAATTAAATGACATAAAGTTGACACAACTAACCTATGAATTGATATGAAATAATATAATGGCATGCAAGCATGCAATACTACCTTAAGCAACGACGAATGGACAAGAGAACAGAATAATGGTATGATGTCGACTGACAACATGAATGCGGCAAAACGATGCAAAATATGAGCAGATGCAATAAAATACGCCACATATCGCTCTCGAAGTTCTTCGACAATCTTTCTAATCCCTCGAGGGTTTGCATCGGTGATGAGCGATTTGCAACATGCAATATTGGTCGCACGTATTCACATTTACGACCTATACTAAGCTTTTCGATAATCCATGAAAATAATCTCAACATCTCACTTTTTTGGCAGTCCCTTGATGCACAGATGCAGGTCCTCTTCTAGGGGGAAGACGAGTACCCTCAATATACTATAAGGAATGACATTTGAATGGTGGGCATGGGAGGGGTATGAACTAGACCTGTGATGTCTTGTTCCTAATGTGATCACAAACAAATGAATGAGTTCGCTTTCAAACTTCGATATAGGCTGAATTTATTTGTACAAGTGCAAAAAGCCAGTAGAGATCAGTCTGTAAGTGGAAATGAAAAAGTGAGATATAACTCATAAACGAAAGCAAAGCGGACTAAAGATTCTTGAAGTGAATTAAAGCTCGTTGGTTTGAATCTACCTTGGCCCAAAAATTCATTCAAATGTTGACTCCGTTGTTGCGCAAATGAACGTTTCAAAAATATCAAAATTTAGAGCTAGTCTTTTGACATTTGACCATAAAAACAGTCAAAAGTTGCACTCGTTATGTGTTACGTATTCAACGGCGTGCGGATCTCACTAGAATTCGTTTAGGAAAAAAACACCATTGCCCTGCATCAGTGTTAGATGAAAAATGCAAGTCTAAAGGAAAGTGTAGTCTATTTAATGGACTCATTTTCAGTGGAAAATAATGCCAAGTTTTCATGGAGTGGAAATTTCAACAACTTGTAAGCAAAAATTTTCACTGCGCAGCACTCGAGGTTATCGTACATCACTACTCATCCCTGCGTTCACCACTGCGTTGATACACACGATGCATAACCATGTCAATTTTTACGGATGAATCTGCTTTGAAATTTTTAGGAGCTCACCGACCCTCCCCCCCCCACCCCTCCCTCCGAGAATTTCAGAAGCTCAAGATCGCGAGGTTCTTTCGAAGTAGGACGGACGTTCCTTATTTTATGACCTAAAAAAAGAAGCGAGAAGCTCGCAGACGATGAGATTCTTCAGTTATTTCCACATTCGAATCAAAAAACCGTCTCAATAAATAGGTTACAAAACTAATGGAGTGAAAATATCGAATTCAGAAAGCAGTATACTTAATAGACGTTTATTGGCACACAAGCTATATGGAATGTAAAGTTGAAACGACCGAAGAACTCATTACACAATCACACAGAAGCGTTATGTAATGAATCTGCTGATCGACGCTTTTATCACAGCGTCTATCATTGCTCGTTATTTTCCACGGCATCGACCCCATTATACTTATATTTACAATAAATCAGTGGAAAATAAAATTAAGAAAAAACAAAACTCTAGAAAACTTTTCTAATGTTGTTTTTCAGTAATTCTGATATATGGAATTAGTAAATTTTTATGCGAGTATTGTGCGACTTTTGCACGACAAGAAATTTACAAAACGATTGCACACACCCTTTCAAGCCCGAATTTCAACATCTCTCAACGTACCTATGCAAATCTCAACGTATTCCATCGCAGCCTTATAATCAGAAATTGCTTGAAGGACTCACTTGAATAGTATAGTTAATGAACATATACATCCTTCACCTACTAGCAACAATCCAAGACGCTCTTAATCTTTGCTGACCGATACACTTTTATATTTGACCGTCACATTTCTGCAAAATCTCAGCAATTTGCATAATTAAAATCTATCGCAAAAGCTAGTTGGGTAATATGCAAAATAAAGCGCTAAAATTAAGCATACATAGTAGCGAGTATGTGCTCTGTGCGGAAGTAATTTGCATGAAGTGACATATTGAATTTGCCGATGCGAACGACTCGAGTATACTGCAATGGATTTTTCACTGGACAACATCAGCTTATATTGTTCACTTGTGAACGTATAAATTCACATCGCTCAAAAAGTAGATATTTAATTAGTCAAACGAGCAAAATATATCGGTTGGACCTACTAATCGGAAATTCATATGCAAATTAGTTCTTTCCAAGTGCTATATTACTGCTAAGGTTTCAGCAAGCTGCTGTTCAAGCAAACGACAAAAAATGGCATCATTAGCGCATGAGAATGGTCGGCATTTTTTATAGGGAAGTATAGATCCCACAAGGTTTTAGTTTGGTTAGTTTTGATAGCATAATATTTGCCCAAAAATTACGCAACTCATTATAAGCATTGAAATGTTTTTTCCATTTCACTCGCGGCCTACATTCAAGAAAGAACTGACGTAAATTTAGCTCAAACTTGAGGAGTCGATGTTTATGTCGCTAAAATACCGCACATAGCGTGCTTTTAGCCAACGAATTTACGTTCAGCCTCATTCCACTCTTTTTTTCATACAATTTGTTAGCTGTCAAATGCTTCATGTACACATTAGTCTTGTAAAAATGAGAATTCGACAGACACATATTTCTGCTGGTTCTTTTTCTTTTTTTTTGTTCGTAAGCTGGTTTCAAATTGTAAAGAAAGTGCTTTGTAATTTGCCGAACATCGCGTTTTTGTGCTACTAACCTTCACATGCTGCTCACCTCTCATTGCCGCTTCAGCATGGATACGTAACAAGGATTCAGATATAATTTTTCATGTGTTCATCATGTTCCTAGCGAATCCTCCGAAGCATTCATATTTGCGCTTATTTTTTGATATGTACGATTGTGTTCAACGCAAGAAACGTCCACTGGGGGAAAAATTTCAACTCACTGAGTGTATTAACTAAGAATGCCATAAATCAATCATAAAACTATGACATAGAATAGCATATTCAATGCTCATTGTTTCCTCATTGAATAAAATCGGCTAAGGATACTCAATAAATTACAAAAATATGCAGTAAAAAGATGATTAAAGTGCTCTGAATTCGAAGTATTTTAAAACACAAAGCAGTACTTGAAGTTATTACAAAACAATTAAGATAAAGTAAACAGTGGAAAACAAGTACGCTTCAAAGAGTGCAGATTCAAAAAAGAACTCTCCTACATTTATAGATGTCAACGGTTAACTTCTCACAATCAAGAAAAACAGTTTAAGCGCAATGAATCAATATCTGAATGAGCGACCGTCCAAATGAACGCTCATTAAATGTTATGTAAATAAGCAGACACAAGCACAACGCGATCAACAATCACTGCGAAGGGTTCAAAGAGGAACGCTTGACCGCGCTGTCGACCCTCAACAGACAATTACACCGCATGAGATCGATCAAACTGTTTCGTAATGGAATCTTTTGAAAGTGCTTCGAATCGCTGAGAAATACAACGAAATTCGGAAGATCATAGGCTCTAAGCATTCATGGTCAAACATGCTAGAAAGTAACCTACTGCCAACGCCACAAAATAATGGCTGAGGCATGCATCGACACGGACCAGCATCCAACTGGGTGTATATGAAGTCAAATTACGGAATACGATCATTAAAATCGAATAACGAAGAACCGAAATAAATATCCGGAGATTCTACAGGCGAGGGGGTGTAACTCCCATCTCCTCGATGGTCCTTTTTTCCCATTTCCTCCTCCTTTTCTCTCCATCCTCATTCCCCACAACAATCCATGCTTAGATTCTGCTAGAAGATTGCCAGAATTGAGTACAAATATTGCGGGAAAAATATTGCAGAAATATTGCAGAAAAAAATCGGGAAAAATATTGCAGAAAAATCAGAGAAATGAGAATGAAATCGAGACTCATAATGCTATAGGAGACGATCGCAACACAACTAAAGGTACTCAATCGACAGCCGGAAAATAATTTCAAAAATATTGCTGAAAAAATGTTCTGCACATTCTGTTGAAAAAATAAGCTTTTCTACCTAACGCAACTTATGAAAGTTTTGCAAACAAAAAATTTGCGTTACAGAATTCCAAAAAGAAACTAAGAAGAAAGATGGAAAGATAATCGAAGTAGATGAACAAAGACTTGTCTAAATATAAATTTAAAAAAAAACGGTGCATGACTCATTCTATCCTCTCATTTCGATAGTCGTAGTCATTCAAGCACTTTTCCTTCCAATGTCCGAACTGCTGAAAAAAAATGGCTAGTTGCGTTCCATAGGAAAATTAAGCGAGCGTTGTGTGTATGTGAGAAGGCTCATTTTGTTGTGCGTATGCGTACACTCTAATTAAAACGACGTCAATATGAAGCAGCTAGCCTGAGTCGATGAGACTGGTAATGAGCATAAGACGATTCTCTCAAAAACAGCTTCCATAACGCAACGATTTCACAAGGGTAAATCCATCGTTTTATTTTCTTTTGCCACCTTTCTACAATTCATAAATTCAGCATTATATCCGATTAATTGATTTGTAATGTTAGGATGCCTATGCATTTTTAATAATAATAAATTTGTAGCAAATGAACTAAAGAAAGCGGTTGAAATTGAAAATCATAATAGTGGAAGCAATTTTAGGATGTATTTCTTCCTGGTCGAAGGGGAATGAGAGAAGATACAGAGGTTGAGTAGTTCATCTAGTCGAATCTTTCAATGAAGGTAACAACTAGTAGTTCAACAGACGATTGAAATTGAAGCAAGCATTAATTCTGCACTAATTTTTGAATGCCGTTCTGAATTCACATTAATTAGCTTCAAAACAGGTGAGAATGACAACCTGTTGATTAAGAAACAAACCAAATATAAACGTTTACCACGCAAGCGTTTTTTTTTTTTTTTTTGTAGAATGCTTCATACTAAAATGCCCGGGAAATTAAAAAATTTGCAGTAAGTTGCGAAGACTTGAAAATGAGACAGAGAAGGGAAGGAAGTGGGAGAAGAAAAGAAGCCAAGAGAACAGATCCAGCCTGAGATATTGATGAGAATAACATAAATTTTCCCAGAAATGTCGAAAATAAACAGCGCTAACGATAACAATGTCAGGAAAGATGTCTGTTAACATCAACGTTTCAAAGTTGAAAAATTTTGCAGCATTGATATAAACATACATTACACGACCGATACTGCGAGAAAATTAATAGTGAATAGCTGAGAGTTATTTCAATCGCAGCTTTATTTGCTAGCCTTATAAAAGGAGCTTGATAAGCTGCAAACAATCAATACGTTAGGAAAGATGGGATTAAAAGCCGAAAATCGACCCTCTCCTTAGGGCTTTCATGATCCATACCGCATTCCAAATGGCTTAAACGGAAGCCTCACGAGTTTACCGCCTCAATAGTCAAAATAAGAAAACCAACGATCAAACGTTACTACGGCTAATCAAGTAGGTATGATTAGAAGTTAAACTTATTCTCGAAACGAACAGATATCAATTTTTAAGAGATCTGATCATCCAACATTAAATTTTACATAACAAAAAACGATATGAAATCGGAAGAAAACAAAAATTTTCAGTGAAAATAGTCAGCATTATTGCCATACGGAAACAATAACTAAAACTCGACGGCATTTTCATTTTCGAGTGAATTTCGGTGCCACATCGTTAGTGTATAAATTAATACTAATATGTGGCACAACTTAATAAAATTATGTAACTGCTTAGGTGACAGCTGTTAATCAATAGCGATAAGTCATCCGCAAAGGTGATGCCATGTCATCCGAAATAAAATCGTTGTAAGAAATCTACTCTCATCGAAGTACTCATCAGCACAACTTTGACTCATGAAGATATCGAATTAAATTTTTTTCAAAGTGGCTTATGAAGCTTAAATAATTCAACAATCTGATAGAATTGAAATAATTAACGTAGTGGATAAGAAAAATGAAAAGAAAATATTGATAAGCTTCATATTGAAGGATATCAATATGCTAATTCTTTTAAAAGAAACAATTTGCATACAAGTTTTTGATGCCGTCTAACTGGTATCACAAAGAATTGATGTCACAAAGAAAAGCAAGTTTTTCGTTTCGTTGTGATTTCCGATGTCATCTAATTCTTAAAGACTCTGCTATTGAAAGGTTTTCAGAATTACGACAAAACAAGAATTGTAAGCATCTATGCAAAGGCGAACAAATAAACACAACCTATACTATAAAGTTGCATCGATACCAGTACCCTTTATTCATATATACAGGAATAAAATTTTCTAAAATCTTTTGAAAGAATTAAAATTTTCGTTCCATTTAGAATGAATAAATTCCGCCTCTCTGAACGACTCCCGTTTCATTGTGCAAGCAATTATTAAATACAACATATTCTTATATATCTATAAAGGAGATGAAAAAGATTGCATCTAGATGTTATGAGATGGCGATGAACAAATGAACTTTTGAATATACTTCAGTAGTAACTTCCTTTCAGGTTGGGGATTCGTCCTAGCAGAGATTCAGGTACATAATGGCAGCCGGTATTTGGCGACATAGGACCAATGCCCTCGAAACAAATTACAATTTAAACAGCAATTTACCACAAAGCATCTTCGCAGAACGATATTATAGACCAACAAAAAAACCATTCAGTAATGAAAACCTTCCAATACGAGCAAAATGAGCATGCTCTTAATTTATTCACTTGAACAGTTGAAAATCAATGATCCAATTAAGAAGCTGCAGACTCGTAATAGCTGTGCAAGTTGAAGGCAAGCGTATCAATTCACAGGGATTGCAGAGATTGCGCAATGTAATGCATATGGAGAAAGTGACTTTGTGAAATTTATCCAACTCCACATTTCTAAATGTCAGTGGTGCAACTAAAAAAACTGATCAACGAAAATGCCGTTATACACTCAATATTGCTCCATATATCACAGTATGAGTTCCTCCTCTAAACTTTCATGTACACTGCATTAGCGCTTTAATTTTTTTTTAAAGCACTAAATTTATAACCCCTCAAGCAATGAACGCATTAGTCTTCCTCTTCTCGAGCAAATATGCTCACATCGATAAAAACTAAAAGAAAGCAGCAAGCAGCAATAAGAGCGAATAGTAAGACGGCGAACGTCCACAGCAGAATCCAACGAGTTCGAATGTGAGGCAATAAGCTTATGCAAATAATACATATAAATGTTGATGTCGTTTACGAAAGGCTAAATCGAGTCGTAAGGATTCAGAAAGAATATCTGACGATGCCCAAGGCCATTAAAACACTACATCCAATTCCAGTCGATCTCTGAAGGTCATTATAGGAGTTTTTCTCCTCGCTATCCGTATGAAAATCACTTTTGCCGTCCAAAATATGAAAGGATTTGGAAGTTAGCAGAGAATGAATGCACAGGCTAATTTTGCTAAAAGCGAATTCAAGCCAATCAACTGGGTCTTTAATTAAATGAATTACGGTTATGGTGCGATAGCACTTGTTGTGTTTCGATGTGCAATTTGGTACCTTATATAATTCGAGTGCAAGAACAATACAACAAGAGATATTTGATGCGAAAATAAGTTTGCTTACGAAGGCGAAAAAATTTCAACCACCTTATAATAACAGCCAAAATATTCTCTTCAGGTGACTTTTCCAGTAACAATTCGTATATCGAAAAAAACTTTTAAATATTTTCAACCAAAAAAAGCAAGGATTGTTATCCACGACATGATACCATGACCTTTATGAATGCAAATAATTCCTCAGGTCCATACTACTCAAAAATTTATGAGGAACTCTCATCAAGAAAAATGCTTTTAACCAGAAAATTTTGTAGAAAAAAAAAGATATCTTAGACAGGAAAGAAGATAGCGCTCCAAAAATGCGGCCGTATTGCAGCGCCCCAATCCCGCAATTATTCACTCGTGAAGTGTGAATACTTTTGGATGACCTCGAAGTATTGTCAACATTTGATGACGCTCAATAATTTAGATGAGAAGTGAAGGTGAATGTGCGCAAAATTTGATAACAGACATCATTAAGATCATACAGACTTCATGAAAGGCAACAAAAAATAACTTTATAGTAAATCTCTATCGCTTCGTGATTTAATATGGCTCTTTCTAAAGTTTTTAATGGGCTATTTATGTGTGATATGAGAATTAGCGGAAAATAGCGTCAATGAAAAGAAGCATGTAGAAAAGATGCGCGAATAGAGCTGAAACTTTCTACGAACTTGAAAATGCTAGAAACATGCTTATTTCTGTGCAAAAATGCTTATTTGTAATTTATTGAACAAGCAGTGGCAATAACCTATATTCAAACACTCAAAATAAACAATATTAGCCGAAACAGATTTGAATTTTTCAGCAAGTATAATGTATGAATGAAATCAAGTGTTTTGAATCAGCTCTAATTAAGCTTGTTGAGAGTGTACTATAATATAAAATCGAATAAACAAGCTATTACATAATTTTCACTATAAGCTCAAAAATGTATGAAAATATAGGAATTCCATAAAACTTCCCAGAACTCACTCTCCCCCCCCCCCCCCCCCCCCCCAAAAAAAAATGAAATCACCTAAAACACAAACGATTCGTCAATATCGAAGAAAAGATATCCGATTTAGGCAAAATTAATGGTGAAAGAACTTAGGCATAATGAAATTGATCCAAAGAATGCTTAGTTCAGAAAATTGTAAAAGAAGAAGATAGCAGTGCAAGAGAAGCAAGTACACACAATAAATGCCTTTGCAAGTTGCCCATCAAATCAACCAAACCAACACTTCAAATAGTCGAAAAATAATAAAACATGCGCAATAGTGATTTATATTTTAAGGGAACCGGTCACCCATATGAATCTTCTATAAAAATTCCCTCATATATTCTAAGTGCCCGTAAAATACGATTCGAACCATTGCGGAATGCATGTAACGTTCCTATGTCACCTTTAAACTTCCTATGTTACCTTTGGATTTCGATAAATCAACCCGAAAATCCATAAAAGTGCTCATCCTGTGGCAAACATTATACGTTTTTTTCTGTCAAATTTCACAACCTCAGCTTGAGCGGTTTCTGAGTTGACAATGTCGCAAAGACTGAGGAGAACCAACACAAATACAAAAGCATAATCTTGCGATAATGTGCTTTCCAAACTGAAAATTACATAACCGCAATTTATATATGGTAGTACTTTAGCCAGATACAGTCTCGAAGGTATATGCTGTGTCATTAAAGCTGAATGCATAAGCGTCGAAAGTATCAACACCATTAGCGCATTTAGAATTTAAAGAGTACATTTGAGCATTGGTGAATGAATGTCAACCAATACAACGCACTTCGTCACAGTCACAAAGGCGTTGTAATGAGCTCAGAAGCACCAACATTGTTCACTGAAAGGAAGAGTAGCTTGAAAAAAAAAACTTCCAACAATTTTTTTTCCAACTCCTTACATACTAAACGCTTAAAAAACTCAAAATATATCACATAATGCATTTACAGAATCTGTTTTCATTTTAAGGGCCAATTTTAATCTATTTGAGAAACGACTTCATAATTTTTGATAAAACGGTTTTGTTTCCCTGCCTGCCGGGCAACTGCTTCTCTGTACCATTTGAACATTCGAGTTTTTATTTTTGCGACTAGCCTGAATATTCGATGGTTGGTATTTTTCAATGCTGCACTCAACAAGTCCAACGATAAAAAGTTTGTATTTATGACATTTCTCCCCTCTCCCCTCCTCCGAAATATTCCATCACCCTTAGAATGCTAAAATACGGATTACGCAAACAATTCATATCATTTAGGAAAACAAACTCTAGGAAAAAAGCATTATAAGGATTCATCGGCACAAAACTTCTTCCATCTCAGAGAAAAAGAAATGAAAATTTAGTGCAGCCGTTAGTGATAAAGGCCTCAAATTACTGTTCAAATATGTTTCGAGAATTGTACAATAATAGAATATAGTCAGGGAGAGTATACGAGGACTTCGCCCAATTATTCCTTTCCACAATGGTTTACTTTATTTCAGTTTACTTAGTAAATCAAGAAAATAAAAAAGAGTAAATTCTGAAGAAAACCGGAAGCTGGGAGAATAATCCTCCTTCATAATATAGAAGCTTTTTCAAAAATTGTTATAACAAATAACTGTTGAAGATTGCGATAAATTCTGAAATTTCTGAGAAATGCACAAATTTCGAGAAAATTTTTTAAATTCTTTCCTTCCCATTCTGAAAAAAAAAATTCAAAATTGCTCACCCTACTTTAAGCAGTATTAAAACAAACATGTCGGATATTAGTAAAACAGAACGATAACATAATGTCAAGCAAAATCAAGAGAAAAAAAAAAAACTTAGTAAGGGTCTCATTGCCCGTGTTTGCGTTCAACGCGCCAATAATTGGAAGGTAGCCGAACTGCAAGGTAACTACAGAGTGGGCGAGAAAGGTGAGGCAGAGTGAGGTAAATATGACCTGGGACTTGGCAGTCGATCTTAAAGCATAAAATCATGAGTTTTGCCAGTGGCCTCACCTCCCCCCATCCCTCTCTCCCCCTCCTTGTTCTTCTGGTAATATGGAAACTTGTCGAAGATTGCCTAGATATGATACTACAACAACGGCTTCGCGATGCAGAATATGCCCATCGGACTTTTGTGGGCAAAAAATGAACGTAAAGCATTAGCAGTGGCATTGCACTGATGCGCACAACATTTTTTACGCCTTCACAAATTTGCTCACATAAATGGAAAATTATCTTACTCTATCGTATTGTGTGAACAACATTTTTAGAAATTAATTACAACGCATCAAGTAATTGCACTTTTTAGCATTGTTATGCTTGCTTATTTTTCCCACTGATAAAATTTGATATGATTAGATTGCATATCTCTTAAAATAGATCGAGGCAAGAGGAAAGATTTCAAAGGGAAGATTCTCTCATCACCGCTAATACTCTACATTAAAAAACACCAACGTAAATACTTCTTTCTGGGTAATCGAGTCGTGGCTAATATTGTAACAACGATGGAGTTAATATTAGTTGCTAGGCCTAATCAAATGCTTTTCTTCCAGCCAGAAATACTACTTTAGATATAGACATCCGACGAGTGATGAGCACCACTAGGAAGCGATACATTCCATTACAATTAAAAAAGCAGGGTTGTTCATTCTAATCGGGCACTATGTAGTGAGTGAAGTGCACACTAAATGAGATACGCAACGATGAGCGATCTAAATGCTTCCCATGAGAGGATAGAAAATAAACACTTTCTATTATAAAATACCGTACAACTAACTTACTCTTACCGTATAACCCGAGCATCCAAGTATCCAACAATAAGACATTTCCTGCCACTAAAATATAGTCCCGTTTTTCTCCTCCAGAACTTTTTTAGAACCTGTGGATCTCCGATCACATATGAAGCAAATTCGTTTGAATGGCCTAATCGAAAATAGATTCGATGTAGGAACAAACAACGACGAGTGTGCGTGTCAAGGACAAGTCTACCCATAAACGAATTTCGCAAAATTTGGTCTCAGATTCATGAAACCGCCATTTTTTTCCAAATAGATATCAAGAAAAAGCATGCGGCTCAGAAGGGAGGGGAAGGGGACTAGGGAAGTGGAAAGAAAGAGGGAGGGAGTGAGAAGAAAGTGGAAAATAAAGAAAAAACATCGCGGATTTCGAGGAATGTCAATCATTTACACTATTATTTGCAATCTATACTGCCTTTTACGTGAATACCACAAAGTGGATCGCAGCTTCAGTTTGAGATTTATAGATATCCAACCTCATTCTCGCTGCTAAAAGCTCAATATATGCAGAAACTACGGCAATATAAGAACTGCAAATGCAAATGCAAAACGCACTTCCTATCCTAACCACATCCTATGTTTGAAACAAACATAAAATTACAGGATCCACTAGTCCATGATTCAATACTTTTATAACTATTTTATCTTAGAATGAATAAATTTATTCACTCTGGAGTAAACCTTCTAAGCAATGAAAATTTTAATTGCAGACTTCTCAAATATTCACATAGTTATTGATGACATGCATAGGAAAATGTAGGATTACCAAACTAATAATGAAAGACTTTCAACTTTAATGGTGGTAAAAGAAAACAGCTGTTCACTAGTGAGGGAAGAAATCTATAACGTAAAAGCATGTTTGAAAATTCTTCCGTTTTCCCTTGGCTACTGTCCAGAATGTGAACGAGATGTCCAGAATATGAAGGAGATGCCAGAACGTGGACGAAAAGAATCCCTCAATTTGCAGGCTTTGAAGGGATAATCCATACTTTAAAAAGAAAGATATTAGTAATGAATGAAATTTTTCAAACGTAGGAACAAGCTGTTGCAAAATTTCAACATGAAATTTGAATGATGCACAAATAATAGGATTGAATATTGATAACAAACTCAACCTCTATGCAAAGTGGATGGAATATTGAGTAAACATTGCACAAAATCATATTTCCTGTGAGGTGAACATTGCAGTCTTCCATAAAAGCCTGCAATGCCTATGCTTTTGATGCCTATGTTTTTTTGATAAAAGACCCGGAATGGATTCATTCAAGAATTCATTCAATTTGATCAACATACTTACTTCAATTGCAATTTGCAATGTTCTTTAGTTGCACACCACTTGTCTCTCTCGAAGAGCACTTTACAAGACTGGAAATGTATCCCTAGGGAGTGTCAAGACGCATGATACTCTTCCTATTTCAGGGAACCTTTTATGAAACTATTCTTTGTCAGCGACAAAAAATGGGATGTAACGGCAGACTTTTTAGGTTTTCTAGTAAGTTAAGAAAATCGAGCACACTGCCAAATTTCTTTGCGCCAACGATAATTGAAACTTCGAAGAAAAGCACACTGAATAACCTAGCTCTTCACCTGCAACAACTCGCGCGATATTACTCTGGTTTTTATATTAAGGCAATAAATCTAGGATGTGGAATATGAAAAAAAAAAAGATTTTTTGTTGAAAATCTTTTTATGACCTTGTTCGATGCCGACCAAGCAATGAACTGTGTATCGATAATTATAGGCTATATACGCGACACTGCTGCTAACAGGAAACCTCTTAAGTGAAAGAACTGGTTGAAGGAGTGGAATTGGGGGTAGAGGGGAAGGAAGAGGGGGGAATGACGCTGGAATTTCATCGTCACTACATTCCCTTCGTCTAAATTGGAAAACGCATGCACATTGTGTTTCGTAAAAATGAAAGATAAATGGCTTTGTAAGGAAAAAACAACGAAGAACTGAAAGATAATATAGGAGCATACCTTGATGTGACAGAACATTTGTTTCAAATGTCATGTCTGGGGAAATGAGCTACAGCAAAAAAAAAATTATAAGAAAAAAATTGACCACTGCGTCATATGCCCCGGACAACAATTTCATTCGAATGCGTCAACTTCATTGGGAAAATCCTATAAAAACTTGACTCTTATCTTCAACCTATCACTGCTTACTTTCAGGTTTGGAATGCGAGTTGAGCATAGTAAAACATGATAATGAAGCACCAAGGCAAAGCAACCTTCAATAATCTCCTCTCTTATCTTCTGGAAGCAACGAAATCGAAGGCCTTACTCTTGGAGCCAGTCGTTAACCTACATTTTCCATCTTTAAAAGTGTTCACATAAGACCGCATAACAAATGGATTTCAGAAAGATCGCTCGCTTCATTCGAGGTGAATCCGGTGTGTTCTCAGCCGCCTTCATAAGACAAGAAATAAAGTGATGATGGCCATCATTCAGTCATTAAAAGGTTTAGTTAATCGATTATTATTGCAGGCACGATGAAGATGACTAACAAATATTATTGCCGACACCGTTTTGAAACTAAAGAAATAGGAGGTTAACGGCTGCCTCAAAAATTTTACAAACGCCATGCACAACGATAAGTGACAGCTATTTGCCAATGTGTCGGGAAGTGAGTGAGTGCAGGGCACCTGAACTATGGGAACTGGATAGAGTGGTTCATAGAAGGCGAAGCACATATACGATTTCATCGCAAAAATGGAGAATTTCGCCTCAAAAATCGCCTCAGAAAAACTGAAAATTTTTGCTTCAGTCTTGGATTTTCTAACGAACAAACTCGAAAATTCCGATGCTATCATTTCCGGTTGATTGCTTTTTCGTGTAGTTCAAGTGCAGCAAAGCGACAATCCTCTCACCTCATTAACCTCTATCTTATCCTCTGGAATTCTAAAAGAATTCGAAACATTTGTTGCATAGAAAGACCAACCAATGAACCTTTATGCATGTAATAGCGAAAATGTGAATTTATATTAGCACATTCCACAATCGCTGAAGAGCTTCAATTAGAAAATTCTTCCATTAGCGAGCAATAATATGTAATTTTTCACAGCTGAGATGCCGCTTGCCTATTAAAGGAAGCACGTTACGAAGTTTAGTTGACGCGACTCTGATATAATATCCATTCCCTTATAACGCTTTCATCATTCTCTCATTTCATCGAACTTCTTATTAAGGCTTGCCGTACGGGAAACTGCAACCTGGAGCAATCATACAATTGCAATCTGGAGCCCCCTGAGCCTTCAATTCGACTCCTTTATTTATATCTTTCACTCCCCATATATGCAAAGATCACTTCTGCAATATCATACGAGTACTCCTATATCGTCTATAACACTTATAGATGGGCTATGTTGCATTGTCCATAGCTCCACCTGTATCATACGCTAAGTGCATAGTGCTCGTCTGCACAAATGAATGCTCTCGAACAAATTTTACGCGTAGGTGCTGGAAGGACTAAAAAACAAACAGAGACTTTAATTCAATTTGGTGTTAAGCAATGCGGTTTCTAAATTTGTTGCATACCTATCAGAAATATGCCTATAGAACTCATTGTTGATATATGGAACACTACCACCAAAACTTAAAAAAAAATGAATTGACTCTATCATTAAAACTCTTTTCCAAATAGGAATCGACTATGTTCATAGAAGAATTTAGTAAAGTTTATTTCCAGCTCAGCTTCGTTTCTGTAAATGAAACAGGTGGAACGGAGCTCAAACATAAAACTGATTCGATAAACCCTCACTAATTGGGCGAAATCTACATGAAAGAAATCCTAGCTCAAGCAAATGCAACATTACATTCATCAAGCAATTTGCGTCAACCTGGACATGCCCCACTTCCAAGAATCTGTGCTCTTCTCATAGTTATAAGGACTTTTATACGAAAGATCGGACTACGATATGCAGCCCTTCCCCTTCCTCTAATCGCTGGCTTTATGATCTACTAGTAAAGCACCGTTTAATAGCAAAGCTGATGATACGATCGGATCAAAGGAGATAAGAGGTGCAAAGACGTGTGCGAGCTAATAACTAAACAATCCTTTCAGTCAAATCTAAATAAATACTCACTATATGGCGCAAATGACTTTGCGAGATTTCGAGACTCATATTCGGGATTTAATAATAGGAGAAGTAGTAAGTTTCAGGAAGGGCCACATTTTCGGAACGAACTGGCGCAGAGAGAAAATGACAGAAGCGTTATCAGATGGAGATAATAAGCGCCTGGAAATTCGAAGGAACAAATTGGTAAATGCTGTAAAGAGAAGTGAAGGGATCCATGGGTTTCAAAAATTGCTAGGATTTCCTAACTCGTATACACGGCGAAGTCTCTACTCTCTTTCGCTCGGTGTGGATATTGAGCACTCTTTCAAGTCCATTCTTCCTCTCCCCACGACTCCCCCTCATCCATCCATTCCTTTTCGTTTGTTCTTGAGATGCTCCCTTCAGAAACATTCAGCAGAGAGATTATGACTCTTAGTAGTGAAAACTGAAACAATTTAGGAAATTGCTAAAGAACTCATAATGAAGCAAACAAAAATCAATGAGAAATGTGGGATGCACAACACAACTAGCACCAAAAGAAATTTTTACCTTTGTATGACCTCCAATATTCCCTGAAATAACTGCCCCAAAGTACTACTAGTAGCCCCGAGCTTTCAGCAAAAATTTCTATAAATATGTGATAGATCCCCCTCTCCCAGTCCCCAAAGGAAAAATGCACGAAAACATTGAAAAGACTGCGTGAGAAAAGAAACGAATGGGGGTATCATGGAATTGCAAAATAATTTTCAAGTATTCATTAGGCGAACATCCATTAGTTGAGAATACTCAATGACATATGCCAAAGAATATGATGATCACATAAGTGAATGATTATTAAACACATTAATTATTTATGCACCATACAAGTACACATACAAAACATATGTATGTAACGGCACATACTGATGTAAACATGTAGATAAAGAAATACTGGAAGAGCAATAAGTTTGATTAATTATGTGAAAGTAATGTAAATATATTAGCTAAATTTTTGAAAACACTTTCTCAAAACCACAAGATAACAGCAAAGAATCAGCGAAAAGGACAAAATATTATGATTTATGAAAAACGAAAGGACGAAGTCTTATCAGTTAACACGAGAGCATATGGGTTAATTCAATTTGAATTTCCATAAACTGGTTATTAATTAAATATGCGGCTATGATTCGTTTCATTTACGGAAGCGATAAGTGTGAGCAACATTTCACACGAACTTCTGGTGGAGTAACATGGGAAAGTGACCATCTGATTTTGAAAGTTCACAAGTGTTGGTGGACTGACGTGGAGAAGTGACCATCTGATTTCAAACATCCACAAGTGTTTCCAGCTTGGGCATGATAATAATGAAAACATAAGCGCCCTAGGCGCACAGAATACAAAAATATTAAATGTGAAAAAAAGGTGCAATAAAATTAACTCTGAAATATGTTCTTCTCGTTGCAGCATCGACTACGTTTTCTTTATCGTTAGCCAAACAGCATGCTAGTCAATGAAGATATTCGCTGCGATGGACGCGGAAGTAAACTACCTGCTGTAGAAATGATTACCTGTTCCTAATTTTAGCAATTTCTATGTTACGAGAATTGACGACATCGCCAAAAACTCGAATGAAATAAACTGCACTCAATAATGCTGCTTTCTTTAAAGCATGTCAAAAGAGCCGTAAACTAGGTCTTATAATGCATTCTTTATTGAATCACTCTCTTTCTTTTCTTTACTCTCAGAAAAATCTGGTGGAAAAATTTTACGTTTTCAAATGAAACGACTGCATTAGAGTACTACAGCATTTGGCAAGCTGCGTGCTTAATACTCTGCTTCCTTCCCTTTCTCCGCCTCCCCCTCCCCTCCAACCTAAAAAGCAGGAGATTTATCAACGAGCAGTAAAACGCGCCACATGATCATGTCAACTTATCTGACTGCCCTTAGAAATATTTCTTGAAAGATTCAGTTTTCCATATTCCGGCCGGTTTGAAATTAAAAAACAACCGGCTGGCATTTCAAGATTTTTTTCCCTCCTTTATATCTTGGTAAGGTTGACGGAGTACAACTGAATTACACTATAGAATTCAACTTACGAAGTTGACTATGTGCATAGGATTTTCTAACTCCAGCTTTAGCGATTGCTACGTTCAACCTAACGGACAGACAGATGAATACATATTATGCATTAAGTTCGCTGTAATGTGCCTTTCTAAGGCGAATTTGCAAAAGTGCCTAGTAGGAATAATGCAAGCAATGATAACATATTCGAAGAAATTTTGCAAGCAATCGTTTCGAAAAAAAAGAAAGAAGAAAACTGGAAAACTGAATTAATTGCCTGGATAGTAAAATGTCTGAACGTATGAACAGTGAAATATCTGAATGTCTTCAGGAAAACTACCTCAATCGTAAATTCAGTGAAAATAAAGATGCACTATCGCTCACATTTCGTTACTTGCTGAAAGTTTAAAGAAGGTTAGCTTTAACAACGACTCACAAAGAAAGCATCCCATATCAGTTCCTTTAACACGCCTTTCTATGCGCTGGATTTCATATGATACGCTGAATTTGCAGAACGCGGCGCCTACGCTTTTACGCTGTTACATTTTTGAGAATAATTTAAATTTTTTGATAGTTTACTAAGAATGAGAACAGCATTTTCATGTTTGCAAAATTTCGTTTTGAAGCTACCGGATTCCACATCCTTTCGTTAATTTTATGGTACTGTTTGGATCCCGTTAAAAGATAGCATTTTGGTGGCAGCAAAGGCAAATTCCGGTTATGGAAGATTTCGATGCGAGCTACTTGGCTATGTTTCAGTAGCGTTTGAGTGTGGACAATGATGAAATTTAGAGGGGTGGAGATGAGTGGACAATCGAGAGCCACTGGTCAGCCACACCACGTAGAGGGGTTAAGCCACTCGACAGCATATTAAATGAGGCAGTACTGTGTGGACACTTTTCGCTAGATCTGACGCACTCAATTAATGTCAGGTGGGGCTTGAAGTCGGAAGTAAAAGAAGGTTAAGCTCGAGCTGAGATCTTTAAAAACTTCGAGAAGAACGACCAAAGTGCGAATCAAATCCCAAAATCCAAGAGTGACAAGAAAGTCACTAATAAAAATCTATTCAATGGTAACTGATCGAGACATGATCACTGATCTCATTGAACGCACGTTTGGTCCCAAAATGACGCACTATGAATATGACAGCAAAAGACAGAGATGAATTGAAATACACCTTTGATGTCAAATCAGTTATATCAAAAAAAAAAAAAAAAAAACTAACGGATAGAGAAAAAAGGCGTTATGAATTTTTATGGAAGTGACCCGTAAGAAATTCGCAAATGCACACCCGAAAATTTGAGTATTTTCTTTTTTTTCTCGTGTACTATGCAAAACTTTCAAAGAGTATTAGGTCGTACATATACGGGATGCATGCTATATGAATGACAGAGATGATGGAATCTAAATCGTAGAGAGAAAATGCAGGTGGATGTCCTTGTATCATAAGAATAATCTTATAAGATGAATTCTATAAAATAATCTTTCGCAATAGTTAAAAAACGAAAGAGTGAAAATTTCTGCATAAGAAAAATATCCATTGAAGTATGGAATGCACGACTCAAGAACATTTTTAAATGCTGCCTTCTTTTATGCTCTCATCAAACATATATGTCTCCTTCCATGAGACTAGAATAAACAAATCGAAACTGCATTAATAACGATTGTATTTGTATAGATTATTGATCATTAAAAGTGCAAATTTCCAAAAATAAAAAATAAAAACACCTCAAAGCTTGACTAAAGCAATTTAAAGACCTTTTCTTGCTAAATATATTCTCACGATATCGACTTCTTAAACGAAAGAATTCTAAGGAAATGCGTCTCCTATGCAATAATCTTACACCCATCTTTCAGATGTTTGCCGTAGTATCATCTCAAGAATAGCAGTCAAAGTCGCCAATCTTTTATATCTTAATATCTTTATAGGAGTTCTAAGAAGCATCTTAAGCAAACAAAAAAGAAAAATAAGCAGCAGCGTTAATGGAAGCTGCCAAGTGGCACCCTCTTTTAAATGGCACACTAGGGCATATGTCAAAGTTGAAATACCCAGACATCCCAACGACTGGGACATATTATATCATTTAATAACATCAGTTATTAAATAATGAATCAGATCAGGACTATCGCTATGAAATGAAATTACAAAATGATAAATGAACAGAGGTGATGTGTCGATTCCAAAGGATACTGCTTCTTTTCTCTATGCGATAACTTTCTATCTGCTTATTAATGCATCATAAACAATTGAGATGAAGGTGTTAGCCGAAATATTTTACTCAGAGTCAATAGAGATGGATATGAAATAGCTTCAAGGAAGCCTTAATATGCAAATTTCACTAAGACATTCCCGAATAACCGCCAGCTGCGATAACATTTCAAACGAACATAATGAAATAACTATAAGAATAAAACAACCGTCATATTAAATGCAATATGCAAATATGCTTTCGAAATATGTATCGTATCATTAAATGACTTATGTCTAAGTTTGTCAAAAGTTGCTATTCAGCTCGAAAGAATCATCCATTCTCAAAGCACCAAGATAATGTTACCTTGGCAATTGCACTCAATAATCTTCACATACAATACCTTTGCTAGCCATTTGGGAATGAAGAAGACACGGAGGAGCATGAACTAAATAGACGTCTGGTGCAGACAAACGAAAAGGTGCATCGGGAGGTATGCGGAAGAGTCATATGAGGAATTATTCAAGATGTAGAATTCAACTAAAGATAAGTTTAGTATAGACGATTGTCAATGAATGACTTGATCGCAAGTTGGACATTTCTTCGAGACGCTCGAGTCGATCGTGAAGCTTGCATGGACGACGACGATTCTCAGTTGGCTGCATGGTTGCTATTGATCCACAAGATGAGCGCTAGCTTTGTAGAGTTAGTTAGTCACGCCTCCAATACATACAACGCGCTTGTTATGAACATTCAACTATTCACTTTAATGCGACATGCCTATTAGGCATTTCAAATTGGCTACTGCATCTAGCTTATCCAAAGATCACTGAATGCATGGTCTGCGCAGAAAATCTCAAAAATGGGCATTCATTCGGGCGACATCTGAACTCTACGCTCATGTCATCCGGAACTATGGTGGTTTTTGTATATATCCTGATTTCGCAATTTAGATTTTCATATCACGGCTATATCATAATTCCACTTCCTGTAGAGAATCCCGAAATTTCGATGTTTTGCCAAATTCCGGCTTTGGTTTTTAAAAAGTCCTTTCAAACACCGCCCCAATATGCGTCGCCTGACTTTTCAGTGAATGCAATTTCTTGGTTGAAGTCCTCAACCATCAACGATATATTCCAACTAGTGAATAACATTTCATCAAACTATCTTATTACTTTCAAAACTTCGGCGATATCCTATAGTTCAATCTCGTGGTTCGGGAAGAATTTTATAGCTCGGTTAATCGTACATATTGGAATTCTTCAAAAAAAAAAAGAAAAGAAAAGAAAAGAAAGCTCACAGGTGCAAAGGTTATAAAAAATTTCTAGAAAGCCTGGATCAGTGTTAAAATATCTTAATGAAACCATTCTCATAACCATTGATCTTTAACACCCATAAATTAATAGTAACTGGAAATGTCGCTATTTAGTAAGAGGAAAAAATGGAAATGTCGCTATTTAGTGAGTCGCTTCATCAAAAATGTCACCCCATCTAGTATACGGACCATCGATTACAACAGCCATATTTACTACAAATATCAGTTTAAAACATTGGCACAAGTGGACTGCAAAATGGAACGATGAAGAACCTTTTCAGTGAAATGGTTGCCAACTTTTGTGATACTTAGTAATAGTGTCAGATCTTATCGATACTAGATGATCTCATATTTATGTAGGAGCACTTGTTTCCCCCTAAAAACTATCAAAATCTCGCTCAATACATATCGTTTGAAAGATATAGTATGGCAAAGATGGAGCGAAACAAAACAGGAAGTGGACAATGGCAAAGCATAAAATCAATGGAATATGTGTTCGTAAAGAGAGGTCCCGTTGCTATGGCCTCTAGAGGCACAGCGAGGGTCGTAATTAGGGAATAATAGAATTTGCACACCGCACACATGCAATATGCCTCTCACACCCGTTATACTTTCCATTTCACATACTGGACACTGGTCACACTAAAGCATACTTAGGTCATATATTACCGAGGCCAATGGGAGGCCGGTAACCATGATGAATTACAAAGGAGAATAGGCAGGTGAGGGTGACACCATCGAATAAAAGTCTGGATATAGTTTTCTGCATTGGTAGATGCCGCAGACCAATTAAAGCAGGGAAGGAGAAGGGTATCCTAATTAGAGTGGAAAGAATGTCATAGCAACTAAAAAACTGATGAGGCAAAACGAAACGAAGCGCGCATTTGTGTGTTATACAGCATAAAAATTCGAGCCATCAAACAACACGATTAAGTAACAAGATTTTGCGAAACTTTTCAGAGGCAAGCATAGAAACCGAAACGTTTCAACTCAGTGTTTTATGTTTAAAATTAAGATAAAAATCCAAGTTACCAAGGAGAAAAAAAACTGCAACTAAAGATTCATGGCGAAGACCTCCTTGGTACAGAGGGAGGCAACAAATTTATATCAATAAAGGTGCATCCGAAAGCAAGGAATGAATGAAAATGACCGATATATCTACTTCTAATCTCAGACAATAAAAGAGCGTGAGCAAGAAACCTTTGAACCCTAAAATCCATAAGGCAAGCAACGATTTTAAGAGTTATCATAGCGCCGACAACCTCCAACATTACAAAATTGTCACTAAAATGTTACTTTTATTGCCTACTCAATCACTCGCACTCAAAATCATCAAGCACTGTGAACAGCAAAAATATATTATCAGAATATCAAGCCGTTCTCAGATTGAAAATTCACTTCCACTCAAAAAAAAAGTTTTCTCAAATTGAAAATTCATTTCTACTCAAAAAAAGCTATTTTTCGGTTACTTCCCATCCTAAATTCACTACGCAATTCCTGAATGCAAAATTATCATCGAAGTTGATTGAAAAAAGCGCCATCTTCTCTCTTGCTTTCTTCACGGCTTTCATTCATGAACAAATTATCTGTTCACCAAAGGAAATTTCAAACATTACGCGGCATCCGAGAGCTCGAAATGTCGAAACAAATTTAAGTTTTGCGAAACTTTAATCTACAATAATGGAAGATAAACATGAACACACTTTTTGCGGTTTTGTGATGGAATAGGCGTGCATTCTCACTGCCAAATGTGTTGCGAGACATAGATTGGCACTTGCGAGAGATTAGAGGAGGGATTGTGTATGATAAGATTCTTACAATGCAGCAAAAAAAAAATTTTTTTAACGATTTAAAGATATTCGGAAGAAATAAGAAAATGTTTTTGAAATTAAAGAAAATGACCATTCAAGTTTAAGGGATCTTTCTCAGAGAATTTGATTTCTCGCTTTTCAAGCTGCTCAATAAACCTCCCATAAATTTAACGGCGGCAATCTCATCGACGAATATACACAATTTCATATCCTTTCCTTACTTCGTAATTAGCTGCAGGAAAATCGCTTCCGAGCAATTCAATACTAAATAGTTGTCTTCCTGTTCTTTGCACTGACTATGAGAATAAATCAAGACGAAGAAAATGAATGTACTTCCATATCAACTACATACAATGAAAAATTGCGTTCCCTATACTCCTATTGCAGCAATAAACGTTTCTTGAGTGAAGCTCTCACTGATACGACAATATAAGCTCAACAAAATTGATCATCCTACTAAATTTTAATGATGGAAGTGAAATAACGCCTATTTTAAAAGCATATCATGCAGCTGCCACTAGTTATAAGTGATATACATCCGAAGCCAGTAATTTAAAAAATTAGACATTTCAGCAAAAATCCAAGGTTGACATTTTCGGCGGTATTAAAATTCGGCTATTCAGACTTTTTGGCCATAGTGAGAGGGGTAAGCTGTCGTGCAGAAAGTGCACCTCACGATTACGCAGAATCACTTAGGCAGCCAGCGTACAGAAATAAAGCCAGAGAGCATTCTACGCCATAGTACCAAAATTGACTCTCTCGGCTAGAAATCCTTTACGAGAACCTCACTGTAGAATTTCAAAAAATGCTTTTAATTGCGAGCCAAACTTTTAGGCATAATCATTGGTTAATTTTCCAGTATTACAGAGTCCGACTTTCTTATGATCACATAGATGATGCGATGCAGCACACATATTTCTTATTTTAATAAACAACTAATAAAAAGAGTAAACTCATTTGTTTGCAAGAGAAAATAATAATGCGTGTAACATATGATCATCCCGTTGCGTTGGCTATGTCACAATCATATTGCTGCATTTGTTTGTTCATTAGTGGAATTTCCTTGATTTACTAACTAATGAATTTCCAAATTCAACTCCACTTTCTTCCTTTTAGACATAATTACATCATTTCTCTTTCGTTCTTCCATTTCCTCCCACTCTACCTTCCCACCTTATATCCTTTTCACATAATTCTTCTGCCCGTCGATGCCGCGTAACGGTGAAACTTTGCATTATTCCCTTTTGTTGCTCGTGTTTCCTACACTGAAAGAAAATCATCCTTTTTTTTTTAAAGAATTGCAAAGTTTTTGAATTTTGCAAATCTAACCAAACGCATTGCAACCATTTTGCAAATCACGCCAAGGCGTACTACATACACCATCAGAGGCAATCGTAATGGATGAACGCATCGTTGTTTGAAATGACTCAAATTTCCATCAAAATTCAGTTAATTCGCCATCGGTCGCTAATGTACACACTGACTGGCTAATTGTCCTTTTGCTAGCGTTGCGACTGCTCCATATACATTCAGCATTGATCTGCACACTATTGATGCATCAACATGCAAATTAGTTTATAGGCATTGCCACTGGCTTACACCACACAACTATAATGGTTACAAATGTTACCAATAATTTTACCCCTTTCTACAACATTTATTATGGCAAGAACAGGTAACAACGTTATAGGTTGATAAACCTGCATGCAGGGAACTTGGCAAGTTCGAGGTCATTGACTTATTCTATCAGTAATACTACAACGTAAAGATCCAGAAAACAAAAAAGTTCCGGATGTCAGTAATTGAGACAAACATGTCCCCATGTCATACCTAAAATATGCTAAGAACTGACATCATAGGAAAAGCCCTTGGCGTAAGTATAAAAATGGGAAATGGTTTATAATGCATAATGATAAATATATATCTATCTACGCGCAAATCACCTAACACCGTGAATCGCTTTGCGAGTGAAATTGTCAAAAGGCATCAAAGTGAATCCAAACAAGAGATGTTTTTGAATGTTTGAACGATATAACGAGAAAAGACTAACGAAAGGCAGGCTGAAAAGGGAGAGAGTTAAATAAAGCGAAACCTATCGAAGCGATGAAGCTAAAAATCCATACTAACATACACTGGAATGCATTTCCTCATAATCGATATAATGCCTAGGAAAGCAATCCGAAACTTCAAATGAGAGACTTTTCATGCGTATTTGCACATTTGCATTCACAAAAGGCTATAGGCACCCTTATGTACGTGTCCATTCGTTCGACAGTTTCAAATCAAGTAGAATAGAAACCGTTGTTTGATGTTTGATGAAGTTTTAGATTTTTTGCTCGATGAATTTTCGGTGAATTTCAGCGAAGTTAATGTTCGCTTTAGGAATATTTATAGCACCCACAAGTTGATCTATGAGCACTGAAAGAAACTGCCGAAAAAAGCCAAATGCTAAGTGCCTCATAAGGTGCCAAGAAAATCCCATACATCTAGTGACGAATCACTTTGCAAACAACAAGCTTTTCATAGAAGATTTATAGGGGCATCGGCATAAAATGAAATATGAAGACGCTATTTTGCACCTCTAATATGGCATGCTTATTCTGCATTATACGTTCTTTAAAAGATGAAACTGCAGTGATATGTAAGTGAGACACAAAAGTGTTTCGTGTCAGCTTCATCGCTACACCCCAGCACTACGACTTTAGCGTCCATATGCGACAAAATTGTAGGGTGGCCGTTAAGAGGGTTGCGGGCGTTGCTAACAGTAGGCAAGACTCTATGTTATGGCATAGAAAGTTTAATTACAGAGTTTAACTACATTTTGAAGGAATGACAATAACGGAAGGAGACAAAGAATTCTCCCATAACAATATGAGGATTCTACGGTTCTTTTCCCACAAAAGTTTTGCCTAACGATGCGGCAACGACACTGGGAAAAACGAACCTGCTATATAGACTTTCAGGCGCACGATGTGCAAGTCCCTGACTCTCTCTCCCCCCCCCCCCCCCCTTCCTCCTCCAACCTCATCTCTTCTCCCTCCATCTAACCGATCAATTTCACTACTGACGAAAAATAAAATATACAAAATAATGTCTTTATATTTCAGCACATCCAACGGATCACGTAAAACTTCTGCAAAAGATTCATTCTTCTGTGGTCCGCCCATTGTAAAATGAGAACCGAATTGGTCTGAAATGCAGTCAAATTTTCCGACGCATAAAAATGTCTATATTTACTCTGGAACTTGATCGATGACCATGAAGCATAATATAACTCATCTTTAAATATGCATTACATCCAGCAAATTTCGTTATGATGATTTCAGCTATTTGTGAGTTGGAATATTTAAGTCAACGGCTATATGCACGACACGACTATGAACCGTTTTTGAAAAAAAAACCTACGAGAACGTTTGAAAATGGAGAAGAAATTTGTGATTACCACAGATGACAAAAGAGAAAAAAAATCAGCATAAACGTTTTGCTTATTATAGCTGCTGCTTAATCGCTTTTCCCGCATTTTAAATAAGTACACCTCCCTTACGAAGATAGGTGCACTTAGGTAAAATGCATTAATTCTGTAAATTTTCAAGTCAGTGAGAATATTCACACACATATATGTGACAAAATTTAACCAAAAATGAGAAGCGTAATTCTAAGATGAGATTAACTATACCCAAAAAATGAAACTTTGAACACTTTATAATTTTTGTGGGAACGTAATCAGTTATTCATTAAACTCCGAACTTATTACAGCTGCCATAACGGAATGTGCTATTTCCCTTTAGATTAGTTGCGATCGTTGCATTTCTTGATTGGGTTTTGCAAAGTGACTATAATTTCCGTTCCATCCATCAAATGTCATACCTTCTATAGACAAAGCTTATATATGCAAATTTGTTTTCAAAATCGTGACCAATAGAAACTGCTAGTATAGAATAGAAAAAATTGCTAGTATAAAATACGATACAAAAAACGCTTTTTTTTTCTCTACAATGCGTCACAATAAAAAGTTTCTTCACTTTAACACTTCCTATGACGATAGCACTTGAAGATATATCCCCCTAGGAAAGCAAACGTTACGCCTGAACAGCAACTGCGACATTTTGCTGCAATACTATTAAGGAGTTCGAGGTGATCAGTAAGAGCAAAATGTGCCGTTGCTACGATCAGGAGCTTCTCCGTTACTCTTTCAAGGCTTCAGCTAATGAGTTTTACCCACTTTTGAATTTTTCCAGGTTTTACTGTCTATGCTTGCCCCTTGCTTGATGTCTTGTCTGTCAACCTCATTTGCAGGTTTCTTCTCATCCCACATATCCTCACGATTTATGTACACATCGATGATCATTACGAAAGTTATGGCTATCCATCTTTTTCTCATTCCTCTACATTTTTATCATGATATATTATTCTGCAAAAAAAATAAAAAAAAAAAAAAAAAAAAAAAAAAAACTCTCAATGATTTACAACAACTGTTGTGCCTTTTCTTCGTCTTCTTTTTTTTCCTTTCTTTTCTTTTTTTTTTACTGAAACAGGTGCAGGTAGTTTCATATAAATTGTAAAACTATAAGTATGCGGCAACGCAATATACAAGTTACATTTTCCTGCAGATGATCCAAACATACAGCTGGCGACCTTTTTTGTCTGCCAGTGGATACTATATACTTGATGAGACCATAGAATAGATGCCATTTCACCGTATATGGCCACAAAACTCTATATTTTTGATACCTCGTCTTATCACTGCCATAAAAATTTTCATGTTATTTTTTATGCAGTACTTTTGTTCCTCTTTTATTGCAATTTTTTATCAATTTTATCATTATTCCCTCAGCAGTCCGATTACCTCAGGGTGAGTGTCAGTAAAACCTATGCACTAACATATATTTCTGGCAATTCTAACGACTAAAAAATGCCTGGTAGCATGATAATATCACGATAGGAGTTAATTATCATAATTCTTCTAGCCAAATGAAGTAAAAATTCATCAACACGTTTGCCATATACATACTGTCAAATGCAGAACAGCGGAACACATACGATTTCCAATTCCACCGAACTGAAAAGAAAACAAAAAACACTCAATGAAACAAACAATGAGCATAGATGAGCCAATCATCTCTAAGCGTCCTCATCTGAATGAGAAGATGACTGAATGCGGCCTAATTTAAATTCAGATTGCAACCAGCTTCGAAGGTGAAAAAAACAGTAGAAAATTTGAAAAGAAGGAAAAAAGAAAGCAGATCCACAGCTCCATGCATCCTCGAGATTAAGCTAAAAGTTACTTTGCAAATTTAACGTGTTTCCCTCATGTAAGACAACTATCACAATAGCAGTGAACATAAATATGAACGGAATAAGTTGAAATACTTTGAAAAAAAATTTCGCTCAACTCTTTGAACAATCAAAAAAAAATGTTGTAACGAAAGACGTTGAACTGATTGGAAAACATAAAAATAGCTATAGAAATGTTCACAGACTTCTACGCTTTACTACTTTTTTGAAATCCTTTTTATTTTGTTGGTAAATAATTTCGATGATTCCAGCCTTCTTAATTCGCATTAATTTTTCAGCGGATAAAAATTCAAATCACTATTTTCAATGAAGCGATCATCTCGAGATGTAAAATCTTTTAAAAAAAAAAGAAGTGAAACGATTTAATTTAGTATGCCATCTGCATTTGCATGATTGATTAAAGGAAGCCAAACTCAAAATGCCATTTACTCAAATATCGATGAAATGCATTCTCAGCGTGCTCTTTGATTTTTTTCAATTTTGAATGATCCGTAATAATGAAAAAAAAAATCTTTTGAATAGGGACTTCATGAAAAATTTCTATAACAATACATGTTCCGCATGAAATTTGAATTTGAAGACCTTCATTTTCATATCGTCACTCGAGGAAATCCATTACAATATGCTCAAGAATGCCATCGTCTACAACCTAATTATAATGATATCTTTATGAAAGCAAAATTGGGCAACCACCAATGCAAGTTCGTCCATTAAAATGAATTTTGAAATTCTTCATATCGTTTAAAGATGACACCGATCTAGAGATCACACCGAAATTTAGAGAAATTTTCCAAATTTCCTCATGCCGAAACTGCTGTAATAAATCTCGCCGATCCAACGTGAGCGAAATTTTCGCGAACGGTAAAAAAGTGCAAGCAATGAGGCATCATGCTCTCAGATGTTGCATATTTGTGGCCTAATTGCGAAACATCTCACCCGAGAACCTTAGAGATTCTTATCCTCTGAGCGCTCTTTATTAGAGGTGTTATCTTTTAATCGTCATCCCGGGATAAGAAATAAAATAGACTTATTAATGCTTGGCGAACTATTAACGTCTCCTCTTCGAAATTGTTACTTAACAGAATACAAGAAGAAAAACAAGAGAATAAGAGAGGAAGAACACGGCTATGCAAAAAGCGTTTATGTTGAAATACTTGTATAATTAATATTTTATACGACAAATTAAACATAGATCCGTTTACAATTGCACAATGTAAGTTGAGGTGGTGTCTAACGTAAAAGGAAACAAAAATTAGTAATCACGTTTCAAGCCCCTGATCTAACCGCCATTAACTGAAGCTAGTTTGTAAGGAATGAGAGACGATATCGTCACAAGCACAAAAAAAAACTTGTAGCCTAAGCACCGAGAGCTTGCCTTGGCACCCACAGTAGAATTTTCAGCTCTAAGAATAAAGGTGCGAAGGTGAAGCAAAGAAGATAACCACATTCGGTTATAATAATCTTCCATGCTTAATTGGTGGTCTGTTCTCATGAAAGAGCTTGAAACTAGTCGTTTGTATTGCATTGGCATTAGGCATGTCGAGGCGAATGCGCGAATAAACCCCTCAAACTTTGACTTCAATTCCATACATTTTGCAGCATTCACGACCACCTCAACAACAGTCAATCCTTAGTCACTTAGGTAGAAAGCAAAGACTTCGCGCTAAAACATTCCACTAGGGAATATTATACAACTGATGTTTTAAGAGAATTCACCTTGTTTCATCATTTCCCTCTATTCCCTTACCTTGTTTTTATTAATTAGCTGCTTACGAACTTAGAATCATTCGGTCAAAGAATTTGTCTCTAAAAAATTAAATAGGGCACTGTTCTCGGCAGTAAAGCTAACGTTTAGATCTCACATAAAAGAACAATAAACCTAGTGTCTTTAATTTTCTATAAGTTTCAAAAAAACTTTCCAAATCATTAGGCACTTCTTGTATAATATTTTGGCGTCTATCAGTTACATTCAATATTTCGAAAATATAGAAGTAGGTAGTTGTTCCACGCTTCCTATTAAAAGAGATCATCGATTATTCAAAAAGAAGGACTATTCATCAAGAATAAAGCAGGAAAAAGAAAGCATTTTATATGAAATAATACTTTGTCAACAAAATTTGCGAAAGTCGAGAGTACAAACGAAAAAATGGAAAAGCCCGTCAGCAGAGACAGCACGATATGTGTTTTCAATATAAGCATGTCCGACACAAGTTTCACAGGATACTGCCAAATATTAGAATATGCGAAATGTATTAGAATACCGAACATACAAAATTAGAAGAGTTTCACAAGCTAAAAAATACGTGAAAACATCAGCTAATCACTCACACAATCTTATAGGAGAAAGCGTACTTATCGCTCTTGCAGAATTGCTCTGCTAAGGCGTATTAGCACAGTGTTATGTTTATGCGTATGTTGCCTATGTCTATCTGTATGTGAGCCTATCTGGTTGCTCTTCCAGTAATTTCAATCCGTAAACCCCAGAAGCTTGTGTTCAACCCGTAAAACCCAGAGTTCTTTTATATTATCTGATAAGCAAGATTTTCTTTTTATATTACAAAAACTAAGAAAATCTTTTTATGCTGCACTGAAAATTCTAGGACAGTCAGCATAAAAGAAGGACTGCTGTAAAGATCGATCTAAGTTTAGAGAAGACACACTAAATAAGGATCAATGAGGTGGTAAGTAAATAAATGCGAATATCAGATATATTCACATTTCGCCCCTTAACCACTTCAAGACATCATCAAAGTGATGCAAATGATTCATAAAAATTCGCTTCGTATTTGATCAGAAATACTGATAAACGAAAAGTAGACAGCAATGCAAATGGAAATGGATACGAGTTTCAACAAAAAAGGAAAACATTACCAACCGAAATATGCTATATATTCAAAAGAACGAGGCAAGTGTAGTGTAAGAAAAAGACTTTCTTATGCTTAAAGCTGTGAAAAACGCCTGTCCGTTTAGCATTTTTGACCTTGAAACCGATTATCTACAGGTGCAAAAAAAGCCGATCCGTTTTTTTAATTTTATACCTGTAGGACCATAAGAAAAACAAATGTTTCACAGAAATGTGTGACCAGTCTGAGAGATAAAAACTCAATCATTATAGAATCGCGACAGTCACTAGTAAGGCAAAAGAAATACAAAAATTTTCAACTTATTAAAACTCGACACAAAAAAACTCGGATCGCATCAACATCTTCACTTGTTCTGCGCTCAGGCGCAAAATCAAAATCCGACAATTACAGGCTGCTTGCTGTTTTCCGTTTTTCATGAACCGATGTGACCAACCTTTGATACGGGATCAGTTACCTCCACAGTTTCCTGACTCCGGGTTCGATGACTCCGATTCCGCTTCATTGACTTCCGAGTTGAAACTACTGGACAGATTTACACATGGGAACACACCGCCATATATACACACATGCACACATGAACAACATACACAGATATACGCGTAGACATAATCTTGCCATAGCACGCTTTTGCAAAGCGAATTTCGGAAAATGCGTAGAAAGTGCAATATCGAGAGGAATTGAAAACTTTGAATGATCACGAGTTTAATTAAGAATAGACGCTGAAAACACGGTAATTTTAGCGTTTATCGAAGTTAAAAGCGGAATTGAAGTCATCTGGAGAATCAAATTTGCTTTACTTTTTCGTTACCCTTTCGAGAACGGGGACAGCTAGTGCAAAAGATGAGCCAACAATACTCACACCGCTGCGAGAGCAGCGGTGTGAGCATTGTTGATTTGGGGGCCCTGAGAGGACAAGAAGGGCATGGAGAGAGGGGTGAAGGGACTGAGAAGACGCTGCTGTTGATGGTCGGACGCCATCGAAGAACACGAGGTTGATGGGGAGGTTTGAAAGCCTGTGACCCTACCACATCCATTATTTCTAATTCTAGCCAAAAAATTTAGATTTACTTCTTGTTGTGGACAACAAGAATGCATTCCAGTCTCTTCATTCTGATCAATACGGCGCAACATTCGGGTAACGCAAGCATGAGAGAAAAAATGTTCTTTGAAGTAAAGAATGAAACGAATGAGATTTAAAATTGTTATTTGCGTGAAAATATAGGAACTCTTAGATCCGATAAAGTATTTCGATACCGAGGAAATATGAAGAGGTATTCTACTCGCTGATCAATGGTAATGTAGACTTTAGTGCCGTAGAACTAATCGTTTATGATTGCGCGCTGCGAAAGCATTTCATCAACTCTATCTTCGACAAGTACTTCGATTTCTTATCTAAGAGGAGGAATCTGGATTTCTTTGCAGAATCCTTCAGATTATTGGTCTGCGCTTCTAACAAAGAAAAACTCTGCCTCACTCAGAAAGAGTTCGATGTCCGAATGGTACTAAGCTTGCCTCATGCTGCTGTGTATTTGTGAAGAAATATTTATATAAAAATATTGGTTCCCCAGGTCGAAACCATACAGGTGGCGTAGGATGACGTTGGCGAAGCGAGGGATGCATCCCCCCAATTTTACACCTTAATGAACCCAGTGCAAAAGTCTCTTCTCGAAATCTGGTCTTTTGTGGATCGAAATCATGCTTCTGCTATTTTCATGTAACCATCCCAAATGAAAAATGCGGCCATCCAACATTACGGACAAAATATCCTCCCGAATCCTCAAATGAAGCTATGCATCTGATGTTCAACCTTCATAATATTGAAATGGCTGCTGTCGACCAAGGTTGTCCACTTCGCCTTAAGCACGGAAAAAAGGTTAACTGGCTGGTGAGTTAGAAAGTTGTGATGCATTATGAAAGAAATACAACGAGATCATAAAGTTTAACAAGCAATGCCTCAAAGGAAATATAATAACATCCTTGACAAAATGTTCCTCCTACTTATTTATTTATTAATTTTGATGCGGAGTGGATCAAAGCACGTGCCTAAGGAGCCCTCCAACACCAGCAGCTCCAAAAGGCAGAGAGTCATCAGGGAGTCTCGAATACTAGGGGGTTCATATGCAAAATCAGAAATACGGTCCTGTCTCTTGGTCACGCGTATGCAGATTCTGGTGAGTGTGAACTAATACTAATAGGGTCACGGTCACATCGCAGTAGTCTATCTCAGAAAATAGGAAAACCTGAACATATTTTTTTAATGCAGTGGTGCCATTTGAGGCCGCCAAGTGAGCAGTGGTGAAAATTGAGAGCGCTCAAGTTCTTCCAGGGACTATCGAATATTCTCAGTGCCTTCGAAAGGGATTCGGATGATTCAAAATTCTAACGACTTTCACGATTTTCAGGAGTCTTGTTATGGTCATTGTTTGCGCAGCAAACAAGTTAGGAAATGGCCATCAAATACTGAGGCTTTGTTACGATGCTCGATCTCGAGCTAGAGGCTATAAGCGTTTATTACTACGGTGCTATGGTGTCACTTGGTACAGCATGGTACATGGTCAACCACCACGGTACTGTTGTGGTCACTCGCAAGGCAAAGTGAACGGCATAATGGAGAGACACAGACCAGCAACATTCTCCATGAGGAAGAGTCCACACATCTAGCAGAAAAGCACCATCAGAAAAACCCATAGATAGTCCATAGATTTTTTTAAAGCTATATTTCATATTCGCTGTCTCAAGAAGCCGTAGGCTTTGATCGGCAATCGCGTTTGGCTTTAGAGCCGCTGACTTCAAAATCACTCCAAAAATATCCCATTGCTTCTTCTTCGAGTATTACCATAATACAGAACTGTCGTGGTGCCTCTTTCATCACAACAAATAGCAACAAATAGCCTAACATCGTTTCCTGTTTTTTTCTATGCCGGACGGTTTTTAGGAACAAGTGAGACTTCCTCTTCAACTAGGGAACTGAACAAATTTCGAATTCAGGATCCTTCAAAAAGTGAAAAATCCCGGGCAAATGTCCGGCTTGATGCTCCAAAGCGCTAAAATTTGAAGTCCAGATAATCCCAGATCTACGGTGCTCCGCGCTCCCACTACAAGGGAATTCGTCGCTCTCCAAAATCTGGGACGTCAGAATTTTGAAACCTCTGACGAGGTCCGAGACGCTCAAACCACTTCGAAACGCCAAACGACTTTTTTTCTTGAGGACGAACAGTATTTGCTAGGCGTAATGCGAACTACAAAGAGAGCGCTATGCTTATAAATCACCTTAATTCAACTCCTATGAAATCCAAGTTCTTGAATTTCAAAAGCCCGCAAAGAAATCATACCTCATTGACGTCCAGCCACCAAAGGACGGGCTCGCGTCGAAATGGGTAGCCGGATGTTTCTTTTGCGTGAACCCGACGTGCACGCCCAACGGTATGCTTGCTGGTCGACATTAACGCCTTACTTTCACCCTACAAACATCCATCTCTAAGCACTAGTGTGAGAATTTCTCACAAAGCTAACGCGTCGTCCGTTGTGTACATTTCGATTAGACGTCACTGTTGCCACCATTAGGATCATAGGATATATATATATATATATATTATATATATACAATTTGCATATCAATGCGATAAAATAAACAACACAACAACAACTACGATGAGTTTTCCTATGATGGCGAAGTAAATTTTGTTTGCAGAATATATCTGGTGGATGTAAATTTCATAGCACATTTAATTTTCCACAACTTACGAAGAAAACGAAACATCGTAGCTTGCTTCATATTCAAAGTATTATGCAAATGAGCAAACGTAAGCCTACGCACGCATGAATATGCCGCAATTATCGTTCCAGTATTATGAGAAAAAAATGATAGCTTGAGAAATAGTGAACGAAATGTGAGGAATAAATCATTTTTTTTCAGCCCTAAGTAAACTCGAACATGGAAATCGACGCTTCTCCTTCGGTAGGAGAGGGCAAATACGAGACCAAGCACTAGCCTTCTTTTTCATCCAGTCGAGGAGGGGAGAGAGAAATCCACTACTCTCACCTAAACCCCCTTCCTTTCACTTAACAATTTTTTAGCCCTACTCCATTAAGATGAGGGCATCAAGCAAGAGAGAGCAAATCTTAGGGATTTGAAGCAGTGGAGGTCTAAGAAAATATTGAGAATGAATCAAAAGCACCTAAGAAAACCAATTTTGATTTTAACACAGTGAAGCGAAACATGTGCATTTTTAGGCAACCAATGTCCAATTTCCATCCAATTCTTTATAAGTTAATTTCTTATCGGGAATTGTAAAACAAAACCGAATGAAATAAATGGCAAAGATTATTTACTATATAGACATGCAGTTAACAGCAACACACAAATCTTCAATGTGCTCACTTTCATATACGAAATTGTGTTCGCACAACCCGAACTTGATGGCCAAAATCTCGAGGTAGGCCAAAGCACGTTCCAAATCGGTAGTTTTATGGGAAATTACCGCGAGAAACGCACTGCTTATCTCCAGCATACTGTAGCAAGTAAAGGCATCTTTTCTGGTTCGAGCAGTAAACCAAAACTATTGCAATCGATATCAAAACTTATATAAATGTAGGACATTTGAAAAACTGAGTACCTATGACAACATCGATCACATCGTCACGTGATGATGTCTTGGAACGTGATTAAAGCAGTGGACTTACATTAGGGGTGGGGGGGAAGGAGAGAGAGCTGAACTACCTTTCATATTATGCCTATTAGAAATTCTTTCTTATCGATCCTTCATGCACCAGTTTCGCTCCTCCCACACACAGAACGCACCGCAATCGCTTAAAGACATTTCACTTATTCAGTGGAAGCAAAAATGAAAAACCACACCGTTGAACATGAGACTTTATATAGACATGGGTACATTGGTGACAGTAACAATCAAAAATCTTTCCAAATATCTGTTTAAGATACGACGAAGGCTGATATAATATCATACAGAGACGGCATCACCTATTTGAATACACTTTCTGAATACAAACGGTTTTCAAATACCTACTTGAATGAGAAACGTAACGGACAATAATAAAACAAAATAACATATAATAAAGTCAGTTTCATTTAGTGCCTGTTCGATATCTACAATGAATTCCCATACTGTTATAATTTCAAACCGATTTCAATTTTGATTCTAAATTCTGCCTAATTCAATCAAGCTAAATTCGGGCAATTAATTCAATTCAATCAGTTCATGTAAGGACAAACTGAATATTCGAAATTTCAATAAACATTCAAAAAAAGCATCATAGAACGATATTCTTAAACAGTGAATCTCAGAACAGAATAGAAACGACGTACGGTGGCTCGTATCTCGAAATCAAGCATCCACCCATCCGTCGAAGTATGGTGGCTCGTATCTAGAAAGCAAGCAGCCACCACCCGTGCAACGATGAAACTGACTGTATTTCGTCGACGATCGCGATACAGTCTTGGGTAATCGATGAGGGTGTGCGCCAAAACAGACCGCGTTTCTATGCACACAATGCATGAATTGATCTAAAACCGATGAGTAATTGCAGAATGATCGCAGTGCTTCTATATTCAAATTTATCATTTTGATATACTCCAATATAAATAAAACAGTAGCTTCTGATCTCCCAGTCACTAACTGCTGATCTAACAAATAGCGATGAGTAGTTGTAGAATGATCGCGCTCCTTACCAACGAACCTAGATTTTCTATATTCAAATTTATCACTTTGATATACTCCAATATAAATAAAACAGTAGCTTCTGATCTCACAGTCACTAACTGCTCATCTAAAAAGTAGCGATGAGTAGTTGCAGAGTCATCGCGCTCCTTATCAACGAATCTAGATTTTCTACATTCAAACTGATCAATTTGATCTATTTGAGTATAAATTTCAAAAAAAGCTTCTGACCCCCCAATGACTAAGTGCTGATCTAAAAAGTATCGATGAGCAATTGTAGAATGATCACATACGAAATAAATTCATTAATGCTTTCAACACTTTTTCTCCGACCCCCAACCAGAAATAATTCAACCGGCTTAAAACTCATCTAAGTTTTACGATATACTTGATTATCTTTTAACTGTATATCTATTAATTCGTTCCGAGTTCTTATGGATTAATTTCAATTTCACTAAGAAAAGTGTCTATGGCGTCGAGAAAATTTCGTAGTTTCAATTTCAATAACTCAAAAATTGAAGTCAAAAAGCAAACGTACGTAATCACAAATGGGTAAAGATATGGTGATTGCTATATTAAAACTTGAAAATGCACATTCGAAAAAAAACCTTTAATTTATAAATTGGAATTGGCGAATTTGTTGGCCTTTGAACCGGATCGAGGTAACGCATACCACGCCAACTTCCTTCAATGACCAATTCGGCTATTGTCCTCGCAAACAAGATATATTGAAATCGTTTCGCTGTGGGGGATTTACGAAGCATCTACCTTCATCCTCTTTATCTCTTTCCTCTAGATCTCTCAAACTCATCCATCTGCAAATCCGTGAAATAAGGGGGGACCTGTTCTGGCATGACTCCATCAAAAATAGGCATCTTTCACCAACAAATATGCCCATTATGCTGCTTTCTCAAATACAAAATAATGAAAAAAAATCTGAAACAGATGCATGCGTACCTCGCTTCCCCCTTCCTGCCCTCTTATTGCTTGAGACTTCAAATTTAATTTTACATTCGCCTTTAACCTCTAATCCCTCACCATTAAGACGAAATACGATGGTTGAATAGCACAAGGAAAAAAAGCACTCCGGCAAAAGAGCACAGCGGCTGAAAACACAACGGTTAAAAGGTACTGCGGTTAAAAGCACGCTGGTTAAATTGTAGCGTGGTTAAATGTTGGATGTTTAGAAATTTCAATGGTTCTTCCACTCTAAAGCAGTTTCAGCCCCACGTTTCGCCCGATATAATTCAAACCAGCAATTGCTCAGCAATAACGACTTGATGTTCAAATGGTTTAAATATGTCGCTGCATCTTCTGTATTATTAACTCACACAAATATATATTCATGCGTTAATAGAAAAAAACAGCTTTGAGGTTCTCTATTAGTCTGCTTCGACGCTATCTCTGACTTCAGAAACTACCTCTGCATGAAAGATGATTTCTTCGGCGAATATAAACGTTAGGTATCAATCTATTCAAACAACAGACCTATTGCAGAAGGAGACTGAATATTGCGGAGATGCAGCATTCACCCTCGACCTCACACCCGCTCCCCCCTCCCTCCTCCACTCCTACTAATAACGGTTTCGATGACGATCTAGATTTGCTACACCCGGTTTGCAACAAAGTGCAAACAGCACTTACTCTTACGTACTTTGTAACACTACCAGATTTCAGGTCCCGTTAATACGTCATCGCTTCAAACAATATCACTCATTTTCGTCAACATCCTCCTCCTTCTTCTGGCAAACTAATTGCCGTCAACTATTCCAAATATAAACCACTACTCCGATTTGAAACCTCAGTTCCACTTTGTAACGATCATAGGACCATATATTCGCACCGCAAAGATGTAAGGACAGAATTTTATCGATCGATTAGTATTTCTGATGTCAATCAATCAATAAATATTCAATTATCTATGTACTCGAAGAAGAAACAAAGACTTTATTTATGTAGAAGATATTCAAAGCGAATTACACTCAGAAACCGATTTATTTGCCGTTGCTGTAGGAACTTATAGAAATAGTAGACGAATATGAACACAATATAAAATAAAGTTTGCCAATAAAAGTGTATTAAAAATTGAGAAATTTAACCACTATAACAGAATTCAGTGATAGTGGTTATACATCACATTTCGTGGAAGAAATAAATGCACAACAGCATTCACTTAGATAAACATCCTTAGCCATCTTCATTTTTTTCACACAATCATCACGGAATACTTATTTCCTAAATCGCTAAGCTCATATAATTTTTTTTACTAATCGATCGGAAAGTCCGATAGATAAACAGCACCGGAAGATTAGCATAAAAGGCTGTTGGCAAATACAATTGAAATAACGAAACAATCGAATAAATTACTTAGCCAGTTCGCTGTAACATACCAAAATAACCACAATGATTAATGGGAAATAGCGAATCTTAAAGGAAAAAATATCGGCGAGCAATAGAACATCCGTGGTAAATTGGCTTAAAATCAGCAGAAGATAGCAAAAAAAAAATAAAAAAAAAAAAAAAAAAAAAAAAAAAAAAACAATTAAAATTTGCATACTACATACAAAAGTACTAAAAGAACTGTCGAAACACTCGTATTAAACAAACAACAAAGAAGGCGAATTTTCGAGAAATACATAAACAGGTTTTGCGTCAATGAAAAACGACACACCGAACATCGAAAAAGTATTAAAAAAAACAAAACAAAAAAATAATAGAAAAGAAAATATCGATCAGACAAGAAATGAACAAGAGATGTTAACATTTGAAAAAATATTATGACTTTGATGAGAGACAAAGAAATAAGAGTAAAAAATTTTAAAAAAGCACCGAATATATGCTATTTATTCAATAAAAAAGTAGTTACCTAAGTAGTGCCCCATTATTGCATTCTACAACAAAAATCCCACTTTTTAAAATACATCAGAGCAATAAAATGAACTCAGTTACACTGGTTGTAGGATTCAAAAATTTGGCAGTATTCCATCACTGATATTTTCATTTAAAAGTAACGTCGAAATGGGCTCACTGACATAGCTCAAATAACCGAAATATCCCTTCTCCAATACATCATTTGTTATAGCATATCATTTTTATCAATCCCAATCACAGCAATCTATGAGGCGACGATATTTGCTCCCTTACTTTTGAAATATATTCCTGAATGGGAATAAAAGAAACAAAACCTATGAAAAAAAAAAAGATCGTTCAATAACGACGAAATAAGGCATTTGCCTTTCTATTTCGCTGAGTTGAAAAATTACTCAAAGTACTAAAAAAAAGAAAAAGAAAAACAGGTAAAGAGAAGTGAAACAAAGCGAGAAACGGGCATCAGTAGGCATGCGCCAACAAATGAAACAACGATTAAGAACAATTCATAGAGATGCATAGGCAAAAAAGCGAGCGAAAAAAGATAGAAAAAACATTCATTTGAAGTGATGAGAAAAATTCATATAGAGAAAAGAAAAAATTTTGGACAATCAGCCAGAAAAATTCATATATTTTCATATACAGAAAAGCGACAAATTCTATACTGTTTTTCAAATAATGACTATCGACATTGGAAAGAAAATTAAAACAATAAAATCGCTCCTATTTTTCATTTAAAAAATTCTCCACGAAATTTACATAATGATATGCGTTAATATAAGAAAATCAAACAACTCATAAGACTATATAACCACCTGATAAAATGTGCTGTTTAAGCTGATAGAATACTTCGAATATAGCGCCAGTTCGTGTCTACAGATCATGAATGAAATATCAAGGAATTTTCGTTTAATCACCCTCCTCCCCCCTCCCACATCCCCTGCTCAACCCCTTCCTCCTTTTCAAACTCTCTAAATTTTCAGAGGAAAATAATAAGCCAAATCAACGAATAAATCCACTAAATATTCGACGAATGAGAATAAACGGGGAAACTCATCATTTAGAACCCTTCAAATGCGGTACGTAAGCACCAACCCTACCCAAATATTCTCTTTTCTTCTCGGTAGAAGATGAGACTGATTGATATAAAAATACAAATTTTTCTTCTCAACTATTCCTTTCATTCATATTGTAGATGGAAAGAAAACAACTGACAAGAATGAAAGAAAAAAAACAATGGAGAAATGAGTACCGGGAAAACTCTAGACCATAGGATGCGAAGAAAATAAATGAACTGAAAGGGGAATTTGAATTGTTTCAATAATCAAATGAAATGTTGCAATATCAATCTCGTAGCAAGGATACTTAAAGCTATCTAATATACAATGAACACAAATGCCTTTTGCTTTTTCAGATATAAGTGAAACATTCAGTTGAGAATTCAGCTAAAAATAGGTATTCGGAAGCAATCTTTCTTGAGTATTTGCCGACGAAATACGAACAGTTTTCATAAACGAAGAAAGAGTGACGAAATAAACATGAACGCTTTTTCGCTTCCGTCAACCAATAACCAACTAGGCCGTACTCTAAAATAAGAAACACTAATTCCAGTCATAGACCACCCCATAGTAATCTTACTCAATTCTCCTCAAAACCTGAATATGAAGTGTTTCAAGGACCATTCCTTTCAATTCAATAAGGCGCCCAGAATATTAGCGAACACAACTACAAACCATCGCTCATTTGCAGACCACTGTCGGTTGTATCGTTGCCATCTTCGTCAATCAATTTTTGTTTGTTAGCAGCGCGCCTATCCTCGGTTTCTGTAGCCGAACCATCTTCGTCAACTGCCGCCAATAGGAGGTCATCACCTAGATCCGGAACTCGAACCGTCATATCGGCGATAAGTGCCGTTAGATCCTCACTACCGATCGAAAGAGCATCTCCACTTGTCACCGATTGACGTGACCCTAATGCACCAATCTGCAAACACTTTATCTTAATTCGCCTACATCTTTTGTTTTGATTTAAGAATGTTAAATAATTCGGTGATTGAAATACTCAATGAAAGAAAGCGCACAAATTAACTCACATCATAACAACTGCATTTCGAACAGTTTAATTGATATGGAGGATGAGAGCGAAAATGTTTGCGTCGAGGGACGGTATTTCTGAAGTATCATTAACACTCGTCCTTCAAGCCTTCACTCCTCCCCTTTCACCCCTTCCCCCTCTCCCCCATTTACTCTAACTCCTATACCAGAAATGTTGGTGTGCCCTAAATCAGAAAATTAATAGAAGCGTTGATTCTGTATCAGGAATTTACGGAAATTTATGGTACTGCATGCGCGATGAACCAAATTTTGAGAATAAAACAACCAAAAAAAGAAGCGAAATGATGCGAAAATTAGTGAAAGGATAGAGATTTTTGTGGCGCAAAATTGTGCCATTTAAGATTATTTTCTCCCAGTTCGCTCTTTTTTTGCAAATTTTTATCCCATTCAATTTGGTCGTTTAGAATAAATTCACAAAACTTTTTTCAGTGACCAATACGAGCAAATTTAATCAAAGACATGTTTATGACAAACCGAATCATCGTCGAGATCGCAAACTGAACTGCCGCGTAATTGAGAATGTGTCCATTTCTCTGCTTTCTGAACGAAAATTTTTTATGCCAACAAAAATTTTCACTAAATAGCTATACTTAAATTTTTCAAATCATTTATAAATTTGATCGTGGTCGTATAAAAATTATACATTTGTCGTTTATAAATTTTATGAAAAAAATATCCATCTCCGATTGATGACAAATCTATCCACCTACTACTATTACCTATTTGATAAGTCAATAACACTAGTGTTATTTACCATCGATTATTTGAGTGAAATATATATGAAATATGGCGCAATTCCTAAAAATTTTGGCACCGTACAAATAACACATCAATTTTAATGGAATACTAAAGTCATATAATTGGAATGCACGATATTTACAGAGGAACAATCTTATCATACATTTCCCTAGGTAGAAAAATAGAAAAATCAGCGAGAAATATAGGAATCAATGTTAATATGCACCAGCAAATTATGCCTTGCTCTATAACACTACATAATACTGAAGTACAAATAAATAAAGCTAGTAAATATTTTTGATGCTTAAAAACAATCAGCACAACGAAGAACAATGTTTGAAGGCCTCAGTAACATCGTCCGATACGAAATACGAAAAAAAGAAACGAATTGAACTTGAACTTGAACCTTAAGTTCGAGATGTGCGATAGCTTGCTTGAGGTCGGCGATATGTTGCATAGCCTCGCTATACTTTAATCTTTGCATCACCGATTGCTCTTTTAGTTCACTTTCTGCTTCGATTGCCTTCCGACGTTCATCTCGCATTTGCTCCGTTATCTCTTTCTCTTTCTATAAATGAACTTTTTCGGTCACCTTGAAAAATTTTCTACTTCTCAACGGGAAACTTTTCTCAAGAACTGACTTCTATTTTCGATGGAAAATTTACCCTACGGCTTTCAGAATCTCTTCCCAAACCACAACTCTATCCCCTCCTTCTCAATAACGATGATAGGTTCGAGGCTATTCATTTACCTTCAACTCCCTTTTATCCTAAGAAAACTAATTAATTTGATGCAGTAGTGAATTTGCAATTTGCACTAAATTTGCATTTCGCTGACATTTCAAAGAGCAAAATTTTGCATAAATGTTAGCAAGTTAAGGGCTGTAAAGATGGCCCTCCGCCATCAAGACCGAAAAAAGGAAAAAATGACCACAGATCTTGTTTTGCTTCAATTTTTCACTGAAAAAAAAGAGTCGAATAGGCGAACCGACAAAATCACAAAAAATAACATAAAAACGATTAAAGTTTTTCGACATCGCAATTTAGCGACTTGGGTGCTAAATTACTAGTAAAGGTCAGGTAGACAATAGGGTAAGATAACCTGTAAACTGGCGTCCCTCTCTTCACGTAGGCGTTTTAATTCCTCATCTTGTCTCTTCAGTTGATTCGTGCACACGTGATTCTGAAATGATACTGCTAGAGACATTTCTCAAACGATACTACTCACGAAACCATGGTGATAGTGCCGCTGAATGCAAAATGTTTGCCACCATATGGTAATATATCATCGTTTAAGCCTCCAATATATCCTAGAACGCCGATCATTATATTTTGCGTCTTCTATCCTTTCGTCTTCCCCTCCAAAAAATAGGGAACTGTTATAAACATTTCCTCTGTTACATATACCTTCTCGATTAGGCTCCCCTTAGCTAAAAGAACCGAAACGTCTCGAAGTGGCATTTTTCAGTCGTTTCTGACGTTTATACACCATTTTCATTACTAAGAAACATGGAAGGATTCGGCCTACACCATCTTCATATCATAGGTGATGGGAAAAATTCTGTTATGTCTTCGATTATACATCCCCCCTTTGAGCTCGAGAAGCATGTAATTCTGAGAACTTAAGAAGGAAAGCCTCGCAGCATTTAAAAATATGGGCATCTATTATATACATTTCACAATAGGATTTCTAACAACCATGAGTTTGCGTCATTACTTCGAACAACTTGTCCTTCCGTGGCATTCAAAAATCGGAAATTTGTTGAGAAGGAAAATAAAGCATTTCGAAGATCGAGATAACAATCTTAATATAAATTCTTCGTCCTTCCCTACGCTCACCCAGAAGACTGCTTGCTGACAATACCTAATGCTGATTCTTTTATTGAATTAACTATCAATTCCATTTTAACTGGTTTTATTCTCTTCGATTTTACTGCTCATAATAGGTCCATTTTAAGAATATGAAGCTAACCATTTGCCTGCATCGTAAAAAACTCACTAACTTACACATATTCGTTGGAACGGATTTGTATAAGAAGAGCACTGTGAACATTTCTACAGCTTTCTTTTCACTTGCACATGAAAGGTGAACTCATATTGAACTGCAAAACGAATTGACTTCATACTCTACTCCCTATTGCGCTCTAAAATTTGTTACTCTTCGGTGGGGAATTCGCAGCAATAAGACGGGAATGATAAAAAAACATAAATGCGAGAAAATAATAAAAACAGTTCACTACCTGCGCGCAAATGTTATATTCCATATCTACCTGAGAAATTTGAAAGCTTGCTTACCGGTTCAGATTACCTCAAAAATTTCATTCAGTGCACTATATTAAAAAATGAATAACAACGCCATGAGCTTACTATACTGAAGATACATCAGTGCCTGCTACTAACAATATGGCGCTTTAGCATGCTGTCATAAAATGGCCACCTAGTCCCTAAAAATTTCAATACTTTTACATTACTACATAAATAAATTGCATTAGTTACCATAATTACCAGAAACAAATATTAAAATGCCAAATGGGGTTGAAAGCGGAGAAAAAACTTGAGCGGATCGCAATTATTCGAAAATATTTGGAAAAAAGCCAAGAGCACCCTAAAAGATACACAGAATGAACGTTAGCAAGTGGTGGTGGAATATTTCTAAATCTTGGCCACTTGGCCACTTGCATGCGATTCGCATTCAGCTAAATGCTTCACATAAACTCACATACACAGACACACATACAAGGCGATCAATCGTCTTGGCCCATTTGAATACACTTTCAACGATAAAAGAACGCAGATATTGCGTCGGTGAATTCTCTTGGCTGTCATTTCCCATGCTCAATTCTCTCTAATAGCCAAATCGAATCGCCACTGCCGATATCGATATTCCACAAATCAACTAGTCCCACATGTGGAAATCAGTACAACATCAATTACATACTGAAGAAAAAAGAAAGAAAATCGCCTTTATAGACAAATCCCCTTATGATTTCCTTAGCAGCTATATAGCATCAAAAAACCTGGGAAGCAAGTGATCATCTGCTATCATTACTTAAGGCACTTAACTGAAGAACCTTGTTTAAACGATTATAATCGCATAAGATTTCAAAAAAAAGTAACTGACCTGCGTCTCAAGCTCCATAACTTTTTGTCGCATTTCCTTCAATTCAGCTACCGTATCGGCTTCACGAATCCTCACGCCCATCAGCTGATCTTCTAGTTCCCTCACTGAAAACTTATACAAAACATTAATAGTTCGGTAGTCATTGGAAGTTAGACTACGCCTTCCCCACCTTCAAGCCACAGAGCTTACAGTGTCAGCAGATCAGGAAACTAGGGCATATTTAAGGAATAAGAAAGGATGATCGAAAAAGGATGGCCTAACGAACTTTAGATCACTCCTCTCTGCCTCACCCCCCTCGAGACGGTGCACATTTGAAGGAGAGTGATGAAACCCTATTGGGTCACTCTAGAAATAACGTCAGCAGCACATAAGTAAAAAAGGTCTCTATTTGTGATTAATTAGATGCAACTTCGTTCAAAAGGAAGAAAATGTTGACTTGTGTAAAGCGAAAGACGACGTCATCAAACAGACCTAGAATCCGATTTCTTTGCGCCATTGGAATCCAAATTTCATAAGGAAAATAACAACTAAATTGAATTTTTGAAGCATAAAACATAAGAAACAGATAGAATCCATTCTCGCGTTATAAAACAAAGAACGATAAAAAGCTAACATTCAACGAATCTACCGTAAAAGCCCCTATTGAAAACCCACTTCTCGAAAATTCTAAACATTACGAAGTTGTTTGACACATCAGACCATTGTGGTGAGATTATATAGTATTTCGTCCATACAGAAATAGTATTTACCCGAATCCGATCCACCATCAACACATTCAGCGCTCGCAACACCGATTAACGATGCGGTCAACTTTGCAAGGCGCTGCCGTGCACTCTGTGGAGCACTCGACGATAGTGGTGGCGAAGATTGTTGTTGTTGCGCCTGAGGTGCACCCATTGAGCCTAAAGTAGAATACGGGTCGAGCGAATGACACACAGAAGTCATTTCATTACTTGAAGTTGTGAGAGTTTACTATATTGCTTCTACATACAACGGGAAGCAGTTGAGACTGAGATTCAGGGATCCCCCCTATACGTCATCCTTTTTACTCCTTCAATCTTCCCATAGTGCAGGTACGTTAGTTAGCACATCCTCGTTTCGAGGCTCCCGTTCGCTAATCCAAAAGCTCTCCAACTCTTTCTCCTCCTCCCCCCCCCCCCCCCCCCCCCCCCCCTCCCCCCCCCCCTCTCCCATCCTCCAAAGCCTATTCTTAATGTCGCGTTTCAATAAAGCTGTTTGACAGTAGCTCTAACTTTGGGCCAAACATGCAGAAACGTAGTGCGTCACTGATTTCAGGATTTCTTACTGTAATACGACGTTACAATGTTACTACCACTTTTTGAACTGCTCACATTCGGACACTGAATTTTATGATTTCCATTCGAGAGGACCGAGGCTCGATAAAACTCCCATTCTTCTTGTTATGTGAGAAAGGAAGTGAGTAATGGAAAAGCCCTCTTTGCAACTTTTCCTTTCAACGAGATATCGTCCACACTTCCCAAGAAAGGATTTTTGTTCCTCTCGGTAAGAAAAAATCACCTAATCAATTTATTATCAACAGTAAACGTTGTGTAATCTCCGTCTACCAAAGACTTGTGAAGCAAAAAAGAGCTCTAAGGGCAGTAAAACCACTCACTTATCCACCCTGAAAGTACTGCAGAGTTTCTGGCTCACTCCACCCAACAATCAATAAAATCATACGGTATCAAAACATTACCTTGTGAAGGAGTTGGTGAAGGTGAATTTTCAGCATTTGAACTTGCGTTTGGATTATCGTTACACGTTGAGGTGGTCCTTTCGAAAGCACCTCTCAACCCTGCACTTCCTTCTGTCATCCGTATTTGTACATATTTCTGTAAAACAAAGCAGTTAACACGAATAATTCCATATGCTACAGCATAGTAGTGAATGAAGCCCAGGGGATACAAGCGAATTATAATTTTCAAAGGTTCCACAATTTAAGGAAATGTAAGCGAGAAATCTTTGCAATTACTATGAACAAAAACGTTAAAATCACTCAGATATTTTAATTCGAAATTGCTTAGCTTTAGATCGATTATTGATTGTTTGATTTTTACTCCTGGTAGCCAAATAAATCGCTAGAAATTTGCATAAAATTTAGACTTGAAGTATTATTGAACTGATCGTTCGTTGTAAATAAACTGCTATATTGAACACCGCGTTTTGCTAACGCTGCCTACTGAAAATATGATGATAATTTATATAAATGGATGAAATCTGGCTTATGAAGCAAAAATCATTCGTTTCCTTAAAATTCGTGCGAGAAGGAGAAAACCTAAATTAAAGTCAACTATTTTGGTCAAATGTTTTCCCTCTTTTGCTGCGAAGTAATCCACCGAAGTATATCTTCACCTTTGTAAATAAAAATTTATTACAGAAAAACTCACTTTTATTGAGAAGTTATTTCTTCGCCAAATCCCTCAAGTGGAAAATTTCTGCCTCCTCAAACCGTTCGCTAAGTTAACTTCACATAACACCACGAAAAGCATCCTTTGCCAATGAGCACTCCATATTTAAGTGGTGGCTCTAGGAGATTTTTGAGGATAAACAGCATCCGCATCCATGACAAATATCTCACCCATTTTCCGACAGATTTTATGAATCAACTAAAACTGGGATAATTTCAAAGGATACGGGCATACAAATCTATTCATAACAAAGTGAAGTGTTTCCGAGAAAACCTCTTCAGCAAATATTCACTATTATTTAGTTGTTTCAGTTGAGTGCATTTAAAGAGGTGGTGTGCAAACGTGTTCTTCAGGATGCATCTTCTTATCCCCCTAACAGCACTCCAATGACCTCGTTTCCGCCTGTGTAAACATCAGCAGCGTGGGAACGAATGACAACCGCGCGTATAAAAAAAACGACTTTTTCCCTTTTCGCAAACATTCGGCGAATCTTGTCGAGTTGTATGTACCTTCTTATCGGTCTCAGCAAATATTCCAACACTAATGAACAAATTATTTAGGTCCCTTATCCCAGGAAAAAAACAGACACACAGATTAAGGTATACAGACAGGTAGATAGGTAGATGGAGGGGTAGACAGGCAAACAGAAAATATCATACACAGAAATAACATAGAAAAAAGAAAGAACACTTAAAAAACTTCCAGAAAAAGAGCACTCAAAAACTTCTAAAAAGTGGGAATATTTGTATATCAGGAACTAAGAAGATTTACGACGCCGTTAGCATAATCAGGTGAGTTATACAAAAGATGAAACAAGGGTGAGATATGAAAAGAACATCACAAAAGAAGCTTAATTATCCGCTAGAAAAACGTTATCACCATAAGACTTCGCTTTGGTGAAGTTTTTTGCGACAAAATTATCTAAATAAAAGGAAAGAAGTTCAATGCTCCATTTTTACTTAAGACGATAAAATATCTTTGGGAGAAGCAAAGAAGTACTCATTTGAAGTATATCAGAACTCACGAAGATTCTATTAAAAAAAAAGAAGATGCAATTCAAACCAATAGAACACCACATACAACGTTTCCATAAGAAAATACTCAAGAAATTGTGGGGAAAAAATTCCAGTAAGTTTGAAAAAAAAGAAGTACAAGGTTCCTCGGCAAGTTTGCCGAATAAGCAAACAACAACTATCAACGACGCATAGGCGATCATCGAGAGACCGAAGAGGAGGTGGTGAATATTACATGGAGAATGGGGAGGGTGAGGGAGGAGCATGAAATTTATATGGGTGCAGCGTTGTCGATGTTTATCTCGTTCCTATGAATATGATAATATTGTTTGCTGTTCAGCTAATTTGCCACCGTCTCGCCTCTCCAGCCCTCATTCCCCCCTTCAGTCCTTCTTTCCTCCCTTCCAACCCTCATTCCTCCCTTTATAAACTAATCAGAATAATTGCGTTCCATATGAATTGTTTACAACGATGACCTATAGTACTTCTTTTCCATGTTGATCTGTCATTAAAACAATTTTTTGAACTGCGTTACCCTCAGCAAATCAAGTGCACAATGCCCAAATGTGTATAAGGAGGTACAACTGTGAAGATCTGAAGTCAACAAGGAATGAGAGCTCATTTGCGCAATCCGATCTGAATTTGAAAGGCTATTTAAAGAGGTTCCACCGCTGAAGCTCTTTGGGAGAGGAAGGCTGGAGGAGAAGGAGAGGATGGGTGTGGAATCAAATGGGGGGATGAAACTCTACCAGAATTAAATAAAAGGTGACTAATTTTTTAATGCTCGAAATGCCCCGGCAAGTGTGCTCGCGAAGCAGATCCACCATAACCCTCCAAATGCTTTGGCCATCCAAATTTATAAAGCAAATAAATTTTCGAGCTATTGGTGCACCTTCAAGAATTTATTGAATATCATTTTTTGAGGGACGAATTTATTCGTATTCTTTCAATAGACGAGCACTAAATAAAAAATTTATAAGTCAGGGAACGACATAATTAATTTCCTTTTCTTTGTCTTATTGGGTGAAAAGATGGCATCTGCAATATTCTTCCCTTGTGAATCGCTTCAACTGTTGGAGAACGAACAACTAATGCTGATGAAAGCAATTTTTTGGAGGTATTATTTACAAATTTCATAAGAGCAAAATTTAAAAAAAACAGTAATACAGTAATATACAACGCTCAATATAGATCCATTTAAATTAGTACATACGAATGTATATATATATATATATATTATATATATATATATATATATATATATATATCCTCAAGAATATTCCCCAGTGCAACTAATCCCTCTTGTAATAAGTTAATCCTATATCAAAATCAAATGGACTCTTCAATCGTATCACATCATTACACGAAAGCATTACACTGATCATCCACATTTTAAACCTAAACAAGAGTAGAGAAGAAATGATAAGTCACTTACATTCCATTGTTGTTCAAGTTCAGCTAGCCTCTGTCGCATTTCCTTCAATGATAGTGATGCCTCTGCTTCACGCATTTTCACCGAAATTAATTCCTCTTGTAGTCCGGCAATACCATCATCGGGTGGCCGCTCTTTTAGCCTTTTATTTGATAGTTCCAATTCCTAAAAAAACAACGAAACAAACAAGTGAATCAGGCAGTCAATCTGTTCATTGCATTGAAGGAACTGCAACCCTTTACCGGTGGCTAATAGTCTCAGAAATGGTGGAATTCACATATTTCATCAAGTTGTACTTCCATTTTTGGAACAAAGTAACGAGATTATCTAAGAAATGAGAGAGAGAATATAAAATGCGCTCATTATTAAGCATTCATAAATATTCACAAAAACCCATTCAATTCTGAAATAAGGGGAAGAAATTTCCTTTTTACTTATTAAGTTGCGGTTAAAAGGAAAAAAGCAAAAAGAAATCCTAAAACATTTTTCACGCTAGATTGTATTGCAATTTGAAAATTCCTTCTTTTATTTTTATTTTTTATTTTTGCTTTGAGTCTAAATTTGAAAATTTTTTTTGAAAATTTCAAAACCTCGAAAATTCAAAAGAAAAAAATCGGAAAAGAAAAATGCCCGATCAATATCGTCAAAGTTTTCCACAACCCCAACATATTTGTCGATCCCCCATTCGATAGTTATTTGGAAACGATTGAAATAAGGCAATCGAAATAATCGCTGAATGCAACAAAATATGCAATTAAAACGCAAATTGCTATATATGCTCCTCTTCACTATGTCACAATACGACGATGTAATTATCAGGCGTGCATATCGATCAGTCAACATTTGACGCAATCGAAAAATTTGCTTTTACTTAACGGAAATAAAATACGACTTAAAGTCAAGTATAGACAAGGCTTGCGGCCTTTACTAATAAAATAAAATGAAAATAAAGAAGCTATTTGTCGAATGTCATTTAATTTCACATCATGCATCAATAATTATTATCAATCTTTCATTTCGTTACCTTTTTCATAATTAATCAACCCGACGAGTTTAAATTCAATTCGATGAAAATATCTCAAAAGCATATAATCGTCCACACTTTCTTCTATATTATTCAACCTTTAATTTTTTTCGCTGTTATGCAGCTTTACAAATTTTTATCATTTATAGGCATCACCTACAGACAGTAGAAGCACCAGGTGTGGAAATATAAAGTAAACATTTCACAATACACAGTCCCCATTCATAGCGATACAATTCTTTATGCCTATGAAAGGCGTCAATGTAATAAGAGGTAATATTTTGTCTGCTAAGTATGTCACCGTTTGTAAGTATCATAAAAATTATTCATAGAAATGTTCCCTTTGATGTTTGCTACCAACTTTCTACTCCTTGAATAAACTTCTTTTTCGGTCAAATATAACTAGCGATTGAGGTTTATAAGAATTTCCTTTTTTTCTTCGTTCAAATACGCCACCGGCTTGGCATTTATTATACAATGGACGATTTTATAACGTAAACGCTCCCTACTCAATGGATCTATTCTTGTTGGGTATAAGAGATCATAATTGAATGGATCATTGTGACGTTCCATCGCCACTAATACAACAAAACGACCATTTTATACTTCGATGGCCAAACTATACAAATCGAAATTGCAAAGCTCAAAATATCCTACTGCAAAAAAGTGGAATGCATGCTGAGATAACTGACAAAGCAGGGAGTTGGAGCACTGTTGATGGGAGGTGGTAGAAGAAGGGAGCACTAACGTACGCCAGTTAAAAATTCAATATTGAGGTCGATAGCTCTAGAAAATTAGCATAATATCCTGAGGTCGTCCCTCTATTCCTCCCTAACCCCTCCCCTCCTCGCTCTCCTTCTCCCCTCACAACTTTCCTCGAAGAGGATTTGCATACAGAATGGTATCCCTCACTCTTCCATCTGAACATCTTAGACTAGCCAAAAGCGACGTTTCAAATACTCACTGTACCCATCTAAAGAAACGAAAAAAAGAAAAATATAGAGATGATCAATAAATCGAAACCTGTATACGTTGTTTGAGATCCCTGATCGAATTTTCATTATCTGCTTCTCTCACGTGAGTTTCGATCAATTCTTGCTGTAATGCATGGATGTGTTCAATCATCGACGTATCGTCGACTTGTGTCGCCGTATCGATACAACTGTCATTTTTCTGTAAATTACACACAAAAAACTATTAAGAAAATCTTTTTTAGAATATATCTTTTTTTCTTTTATAATCGGGGAGAAAACCGGCTTCAAATGGTTTTCATTTTATTGAACAACTCTATACTCCCATTGACAATAAGAGAAGTAACGTTATCAGAATTAACTCTATTACCCGAAAGAACGGCAACATAGGACACTCCAAAATTTCAAACACACATTTTCGTGGATAAAACAAGACAAATCCAGGAAATTAAATTAATTTTCCACAACTTAACAGCGAATGTTCAATAGAGAAGGAGCATAACCATTAAAATGTGCGTAGCCTGTCGAAATTTAGCATCCTCACGTCGTAAATTTCTAGCTGTATTGAATGTCATAAAAATTATTGCTGGATAACTTTAATCTAAAAACCATCCGCATATCTGTATGTGTGTGTGCACGCTGTGTATGTGTGTGTGCTTATAGCTGTGCATGGAAACGTGAGCGTGTATGTTATGTGGAAAAAAATGTGGATCGAATATGCATTCCAAAAATCAAAAGTTTTACATAAGTATGGAAATGTGCGTGCGCAAGTGCCCATCTGTCCGGTAAGCTCAACTCCCGAAGAAGCATGAATTTAAATATAAAAAAAAGTTTGCATGCGTTCCATACCGACTGGATCTCAGAAAGAAAATTTTTTTTGTAATACATTTGTATGAGCGCTCACACTGACGATCATACAAAGGCATACTCCACAAATTTTATTCTTTTCGTGGTACTCATTCCGATGAGATCAGCCGGCGGAATGTGAAAGCGCATATCCTGTATCTCCTCTGGCGCGTTTCTCTATTAATCGCTAGTGACAGTGATAAGCGCAGAAGTGATGAAAGAAATAGTTAAAAGAAGTAAATTACTGTGAACGTTCCGCTCAAGTTTCCCCATCCAGAAATCTCGTATTCGCAAGATATAAAACCTTGCGATCAGATCTATGTAAAACTAATTAAATAGCTTCTAACCTCTAAGGAAGGGAAGCAAATAGCAAAAAACAAAAAAAAGGAGCTTTCCGTAAGTCCCGAATATATCTTTTTAATCGGTGAATAGAATCCCTTTACCACTCATCGTTTCGATATAGAAAAGCGAGAATTTTTCAAACAATTTCAATCAGCGAGAAATCCATCGAGGAAAAATTTTGAAATGAAATTTCTTACAGAGACTTCCTTCTATTCAATAATGGAAAATAAACAGAAGCGTTCTCATGGAGTGGGAAAAACGTTTAGAAAGAATTCCAGAAAGTGGCTCAAGTTTCTCAGGTTGGAAATATTGAAATACGGTAATCTCACGACGATCGATTCCATATTTCTGAAACTCAATAATTCCATAATTTTTATGTTGCTGTTAGAGACAATAAAAAAAAGCTAGAATTAAAAAATAATCGATTATTTTCTAAACTAAATAATATCGAATAGACGCTTAGATGAAAATATTAGCTAAATACTTAAGTAAAAAAATATTTGATAGAGATAAGTTTTAATTAAGCTATAAGGTTTTAAAAAGTTTTTTAAAATTAACCTTGCAGCTAAGTTCCCTGATTGTATCATAAGCTTCTTCGAGACGTCGATGTGCATCCGAATTGATATCGCGAAGTTTGTGCAATTCATGTGAGATACTCATACAATTTTCGGCTTCTTGTGCCAAATTCACTTGTCCTTTTATGAGGCGATCAGCAAGCGCCGAACTTTCTTGCTCCAAATAGTCTATCCTTTGCCGCAGAAGACGATTTTCTGTTCGAAGCCTCTGAAAATTGCATAATTTAACACTGTTAATATTGCTGTATTTTTTCAAAGTATTTTTTCTTCAGCATTGGGCTGCTCATATGGTTCATTTTACTGATCCCCTTCCTATTGTTCTGCAATAAAATCAATAAAAACGTTTGATTTACGATAAAAAAAATTACGAGACAACTTATCTTCAATAACACTCATATATATTATCTATTTCTTTTGAATCATCAATCGAATAGGCTAGCTAAACTCATTGAAAGACATATTAGACGAAAAGGTGCACAAAGAAATTCGAGGAAAGGATACCAATAAAGCTGCCGCCACACTTCAAAATCATAATCCACGCCATAGGTATGCAACATCGGAACCACAGATGGAAAATATTATTAAATATGCATTTTGGAATACTGCTTTATTGCACAGGGTTGTCTACTTGGAAAAAGTTCAATATCTGGTTAGTGACAGATCCTTTTTTGCTACATTAGTGACAGCTTAATAACTTCACATGACAAATCATATGCTATAAATTGCCTGGTTATTACCTTGTCAATTAACTTGAATAATGATAGTATAGATATTGCTATGAAGTCAAAATATTATAATACCTAAACAGCAGAAATATAGTCATTGATGAGACTATAATAAGCCTCTGTCTTCATAGTGTTAATCACCGAAAGGAATCAGCCTCCACCTTTAGTCAATCTTCAACCACGTTAGAAATATAAGTGAGGGGGTAGGGAGGGGGGGGGGGCCTCTTAATATTGCCAGTAAGTTGTTAGAACTTAGGTTCAACATTTATCAGTTTCTTAATATCATTGAATAAATTGCTAGAATCTAGGTTCAGCCTATAATATTTCAACTTAGTTCAACTAGAGCTTAATAACTTCTTCAATCATCATGTTCAAAATTTTGCATCATTATTTTCGATCGCAAACGTGCTCTCTATGTTATAAGCATGATGAAGCTCAACAAGACGCAATCGCTGGAGTTAGTCCACAGTCACTCTGGAAGTCTCTGAGGTAAAACTCATAAATTAAAAAAAAAAATTCGCATTAATGAATCGAATTTTTTCTTCCCAAAGAAATATTTCAAAATTTGGAAACATTAAACTATCCAACATTTCAATGTCATAATAATTAAGCATTTGTGTATCTATAGGAATACGATTGCTCAATCACTGATCATTGATTGCAATCACTAAATGACAAAACATTTGACAAGAAAATACATTAAAAGAGATACTTCAAACAGAAATTGTCGCCAGTACGATAGAAAGAAAAGATATTTTGGCCAGAAAAAAAAAACAAAACAAAACAAGAGAGAAGCGATCAAATAAAAATTAGGGATGGCAATTGGCGAGCAGATTTATTAAAATATATCTTCAACGAATGATATTCCTTCTTATACTATGCCAAGAAATGCTACCCATTCCTAAATATGCACCACTTTCAATATGACGAATCAAACTGAAAGAAAAAATTCAATATGGAAATCAGCTCAATATGGATATTCTCAACTTTTATTTTCAATCGTTTATAATGCTTGAAATATGCTCAAATTATTGCGGCAGAGCTATGTTTCCTCTCGCCTGTTCCCGCAACAACCAATATCGCTTAAAAATGCGAACAAGGGAATAATATTGCAAAGAAAAATTCAAACTTGCCCTTATGGGAGAAGTGATCAAATCATAGCAAACTGAATAAGGCTATCAAATTTAACCCTTATTATTGAGCATTAAACTTCAACATTAAGGCAACAAATTCAAAACGGATTCAAAATATAGGCGAGAGGGCAATCCTCGAAAAATATCTATGTCAATAAACCACTATAATTTAAAAATCTATGAATTTACTAAATGAATCGAATGAATCTTATCTAAAATGCATTCGCTTATTCTAAAATGCATTCGCTTAGCTCGATTATCAAAAGTACTTTCGCCATTGATGGGATAAACATAAAAAGTGTGTGTTGTCCAATCCTATTCCTCTCAAAAAGAAAATCCTCTCAGTGTCGACCGACAATTTTGGTTCATTTTTGTGACATATTCATCGATGGTTGAATTTCTTGTGACCGGTCGTTGTTCCATCCAATAAGAATTCATTTAAGGCTCGAGAGGCATGAAAAAAAAAAAAAAACTTTCACATGCAGCGAAAAAAACTACGAAGAGAAAAGGTCATTGACAAAAAAACTACTGCATTAAATGCAAGAAATGTCCAAAGAGGCAAAATTGCAAGCTGGACAAAAAATTCACTACTCTCATCAAGTTTTTTCCCAGCGTTTTCAGTACTTTTGAAAGTTTCGTTTCCGGTCGAGGAATTTTGAATTGTGAAGGCCGTATCAAACGTATTTCCAAAATGTGAAGTGTGTGCTTAACATGGAAAGGATATGTAGGAATTCCGGTGTTTTCCCGGAGTTCTTGTCGGATTTCCCAATTCTAGAAGCACAGTTATGACTGCCTCATAGTTCTGATCCCCTCGCCGGAATATTGGTATTTCCCTCGATTTCCGACACAAAATTCCGGTATGATTCCAGAACTTTGCACTAAGCGTAAAACAATAAAACTTGATTTGATTAAAAATTGCAAAAAGAGTCCATTTGAACACATTATATAATATGCTACATTATGATCTGTACAGAAATGTTTGCATACAATCGGAACGTAACGAAGGAATCATTGAAGCGTATCCGCCATATACAAAACACTCACCTATGTGAAGAGAATAAATTGATATTCGTTAATGTCACCTGGTATATGCGATTTTCAACAACGGTAATTAGGCAATTATATTGGTGAGAATCGACTGATGCCAGTCGCAATCAAAGCGTTGTTTTTAGCAATGAAACGATAGTTTGCTATAGGCAATGCAATGAGGGTTTCGATTGCTTCCCGCTGATGAAACGTGAAGGTTCCTCTCAATATTTTAAGACTTTAAAACAATGGGCCAGAATTAGCCTCATAGGGGGTAATTTAAATGTCATTTGTTTAGTCTCGAAACCTCAGGAAAAAGAGAACTGCATAGCAAAGAAATAAAACAACATCGATGAGAACCAGATTTAGAGAAATTAAAACATTAAATGCGTTTATAATTTAAAATATGTCATTAAGGTTCCTCTCAATATTTTAAGACTTTAAAACAATTTCCTCTCAATATTTTAAGACTTTAAAACAATGGGCCAGAATTAGCCTCATAGGGGGTAATTTAAATGTCATTTGTTTAGTCTCGAAACCTCAGGAAAAAGAGAACTGCATAGCAAAGAAATAAAACAACATCGATGGGAACCAGATTTAGAGAAATTAAAACATTAAATGCGCTTATAATTTAAAACATGTCATTTTTAAACTACTGCTAGATTTTATAAAGGTGAAAAACAATAAACTGATTGAAAAACACAAAAGCAATTCCATGAAACATAATAGTGCAAAATGAGCCAAAATAACTGCAAAACACGCTGGAACAAATAGTTCTACATTTCACTCACCTGACTAGTCAACTATGAAGAAATAATTAATATGTGAAAGAGTGCCCGATAGTTTATATAACGAATTTGATCATTAATGCAAACAGTTTGGAAAAAAAATTTTTTTTCTGGATAGAGCAATTCAAGTTGGAAAATGACTGGTGGAAAATGTGTGAAAATTTTCCTCCACTATGAACGCATACGGCTTCTCTCGACAGTGAAGGAATAACGGGAATCATGGTATGGTGGGCCATAGTATACAATGAACTATACTCCTGATGAAATCTTGTGACTCCAGCTTCAACACTTCCTGACTTGAAAACAGCGAAGAGACATGCGGCAGGCAGGCAGACAGACAGGCAAATACGCCCAACTCTCTGTCGCTATATATACTTGTAGGCGCGTGTGAACACATACGTGTCGGTGCAACATTATATATATATATATATATATATATATATTATATATATGTACATATATATGTATATATATACATATTTATAAAGTACACGTGCCGCTACAATGCATTTCTGCAAATGCAATTCGTAGAAGATAAAAACAGAAGCAGATGACAGTTACATAAATTTTCGAAAAAAAACAGAACAATAGAACAAAAGGAATTTGTTTTATTGCAAAATGGCAAAAATATCTTTGAAAATTTTTGAGGTTGAATAGGAAAAGTGAATATTGAAATTGAAAAAAAAAAAATAAAGACAGCACAGCGAATTCAAGTAACTGGAATGGTCGATCTCAGAAATAAGAGAAAAAAAAAAACTATTGAAGGATCGTTATATGTGAACAACTACAAATAACCGTAAGAATTTTTTCTTCTATAAGTAATCGACAAATGACTTGTTCATAAAAACGCACAATTTTGAGCCGTTCCAGCATCTATGAGTATGAGAATAAATAAACCACCAAGAATATATCTCAGAAAGCTGGATACCTAATCCGCACCAGTTCGTAATTCATTTCGATAATGGCCACCTAAAAAACAAATTCCCTTCAAAACTCATCGAGTTCAATTTTCTTTCAATAATAATAAAGCATTAAAAAAAACAACTGAACTATCATCTAAATACTGAAATCAACTGACAAAATTTGCTCCTTGATCGTTCGACAATAATGCCATAAAATATTTTCGTAATTCGAAAACCACATGTTAGTGTGGTCACCTGTTTTTCAAAGTGAACCTGAACAGAAATGGTGATATGCCCATTCAGGTATTAAAAGGTGATATAAGCACTAAAAGCTAATAACCCAGATATTAAAAGGTAATATGAGCATTTCGGCATTAAGCACGGTGGAATGCTATGCTCATAGCAATGTCACTGAATCAATTTTGCGCTTAATGAATCGTCATTGCTGCACTTTGTTTAGTGACGTCAGTATGAAAGGGTATTTGATTACAAATAAAGAGCTATTTCTAACCAGTAAAATGCATCTACTTCAATGTGATGCAACAAGAGGATTGAGGTAAGAAGATAGACGGAAAACTTGACATATTGAAAATTTGAATATATCATATGATATTGTATGAAATATTAAATCAAAAAAAAGGAAGAAAAACGAATCAAAAAAAGGGATGCAAGAGTCGAATTAAATAACATAAAATTTTATGACTTATATCTATGCAAAATATACTACAACGCGCATCTACGATATACCTTAGTTGTTAGCAAAAAACTTCATTGCTTCAATCATATGAATTACTTACTACTCATTCCCCCTTTCCTTATACCCCTCCACACCTCTCCATCCCCCCTCCCCCGTTCGCTCAAAGAGATAATTTGATTTTAGGTTTTCAGAGAGGTCTCATATTGCTGAAATATCGTCGCACTTAGTGGAACTTTTATTCATGAACGAATGAATCCAAGAACAACGACACTTTTTTATGTGCAGAAGATCCATACTATTTCAACTGCTTCGAAAAAAAATGCATTTTATGACAATGGATGAACGAAACAAAAAAAAAAATCCTCCTCACAACTGGAAATAGAAGGTGGTACTGTCGATTTAAATATGTTCAATATGTTATGACGAACTAACTTATTGCGTCGTTCTATGAAATTTCTTTCGGAATTTTCTTTTGATTCTTGAATTTATGTGCCTTCATTCGCTTTGTTCTCATAGTGAAGCAATGAAACGATGAAGAGGTACACATAAAAACAATCTATGTATCTATGTGTATTTAACGCTCTTATAAAGTTATTTCTTAACACAAAACGTGATATTTTTTCGCACAGAACTATTTTCTAACATAAGATGTGTTATCACTGTTAAGCTAACATGATAAAATTTATCAATCCGAGAAATATTTGCAGTAAGTTTTAGAGTTGAAGGGAAGAAAGACTACAGTCGGCGAGAAACTTCAGCCACTTCCTTTTAAGTCTTCCGAATAATCTATGTAATGCCACTCACTCCTCCCCTCCTTTTTGCAACCCCCCCCCCTCCTTCCTCCACTTGCGTAACGACTTTCACTCGCTGACTTCTCAGTTAAGTTGCAGTGATAGACCTCACAGCTGAGAGGTATGCTCAAGTTTTATAAGAATGCCAAAAAGCTGTGACGGTTTTGAAAAAGAGAGAAAGCTTCGGATAAACGAAAAAAATCGTTGCGATGAACGTGAACTTGGAAAGCATCTATAATTTCTTCCTTAAACTATTCCAATCGAAGACGTATAGGTAATGACAAAGTAAAGCATCTGTCAATAAAATGTTCGACCATGAAGTAGTCGAACAGTTTATTGACAGATGCTTTACAGATTTAAGCACCAGTGAAACGAATCTCTTCAAATTTTACTTTTTCAGTTATAAAAATTAGAGTTGGGCATAATCAATGACAAACCTCCCCGACCCCTCCAGCAGAATATAAACTGCTGAGAATTTTTTGCACTGAAATTCTGCGCAAAAAAATATGGTCGAATATGAAATATCACTCGCATCAACCACATATATGTCCCATTTTCTTTAGAATTTGAACGGAGGCGATCGACACTTTTCCCCCGAATTTCCCATTCAGTGCTCGATTAGTCAGAGAAAAGCATCGGTTCGTGGCGACCCTTTTAAGATCTATTCATCCGATACTTGCATATTTCACTAAATTATCGAAATATGGATCGATTTGAGAGAAACGATTGCACTAGAAAGGTGGAAGTTAAAAATTATATTCCAGGGAATCAAAACAATGGATTTATTCCAGAAACTATATTTCAGAAAATAATCCATAAAACTTTTTGCTAAATCGAATTATCAGCCCCACTGGCCTTACTACAAGTCGCCATAAACATCACAGCAACCTTTCAGTTCAGCGAATAAAAGCTTTATATATATATTTTATATATAGGCAAAATAATATTTTCAGCTACATTTTTTGCACCAAATTGTTGGTATGTCTCAATCGATAGCTTGATTCCGACTCCTAACTACAATACGCTATGGAGACTTGGCGGTCGAGACAATCGAGGAAAGTAATGCCCCAAGAAATTCCAGAAGAGACCGAAACGAGAAGCTCTATTCGTCTAACCTCATCATATACAAGCACTTTAATATGTTTATTAACGTCTTCCTCTTTTTCTTTTTCGGTCGAGTTATAGACATACATCGGGATGAATTTTCAGGGAATCAAAAACCTTCGCTTCAAGGAATAAGTTACTCGCTCTTTAGAAACTTCGTTCATAAGTGAATATTCCATTTCATATTTCATTCCAAAACCCATTTCAAGGATAAAACCTTTCTTCATATGTACACAAAGATTCCTCTGTTCAAATATGATAAAAATTCCATCGTTGAGATCTTGGAAGCTTTGCAAAAAACTTAATCGACTGAACTTTCGTCATTCCCAGTCACTAAGACTGCTTGTTTGAATAGAAGTTCGGTTACTGAATTTTCACTACTCAGAGTGGAAAAAAATTTTGTCCCTTTGGTATCGCTTTCAGTCTACACAATCACTAAACGTTAAACGCTGCTCCATCTTTACAGAATAATTTAAAGCTCATTAAGCAATTGTAGTTATCAACGACTAGTGCAACAATATTTGAGAACATCTATGCTGCTATCAGAAATGAATACACTCAGAGATGTTAAGTAAATAATATTTTCGATTTCTTTTTCACATTGGTGTGAATGAAATATTTTTGAAAAGTGGCAAATTTCAACTCGTTAAGCTGACAAAGATCGATTGAGACATGCAAAAATTCGCTTATAAAAGAATGCATCAATTTTTAGACAACACACATCCATCATTGAGCCCGTTCTTCAATTTTTAAACGCAATGGCAATGTTTCAATCCTGTCGTGAATCTTCACTCGGAAATATGCATCTTAGACATCCGTCGTATAGGCATCTGTACCTACCAATATGTATATATATATAGTAGAGAATATCTGATTGCAAAGACAGTGAACTGATTATAAAGAGGGTATAGAGGAAGATCTTTCCCTACAACAACAGAAGAGGGAAAATGCAAAAAATTTCATTCCTGAGTTAGTGGCCGAAGCGGTTATCATTACAATCTCAGCATGAACTAACGCACATAAATTTTTTATTACTACACATATTAACTCTTTTTCTCCACCAAACTCATGAAGACTTACACAAGAAAAAGCCATAAGAATTTCGCCTCCGATCTTAAGCGCTGAAGAGGCAAAAAGAGAGAGTATAATGGACTAATTTTAGCAATAGAGAAGTGGTGCAATTTTCAATGACGGGTAAATTACTTCAATGAATAGGCTGACTTAACTGCAATATTTAGTGGCTCTATTGCGAATATCGATTGTAAAATGAGCAATACAACGAAAATTTGGTGATTCATAAAAATTCAGCTATCAAAGAAAAACCGTTCGTTTAAAAGAGACGCCAACCAGATGCACATTCAATAAAAATTTGATTCATTACACATTGAACGATGCGAATGTTTCTGCGCAAACGAACCCACATTCAAGTGACGTAAGTGACGCATTTTCCCGATTAGACGATATAAGATGAACATTTCGATAAAACAGAAAAATATAGGAAAAAAAGAGATCAATGAATTCAATCATTATTTATGGAAATGAAATTCGACACATCTGGGCCAACCCTTGGCGAACGGACGGATCATGCGGTAAATCAGGTAAATTTATAGAAAACTGTGGTGCTGAAACATTCTATG